>CAWVNZ010002355.1:0-207849 GCA_963930735.1 Dioctria linearis | reverse complement strand
AATTAAAATTTGCGACAGTATAAAATTATTTTTTGAATAATTTACTATAGAAAAGGCAATCCCTGGCGCAATTAAAATTTGTGACAGTTGAAAATTATTTTTTGAATAATTTACTATAGAAAAGGCAATCCCTGGGATATTTAAAATTTGCGACAGTATAAAATTATTTTTTGAATAATTTACTATAGAAAAGGCAATCCCTGGCGCAATTAAAATTTGCGACAGTATAAAATTATTTTTTGAATAATTTACTGAAGAAAAGGCAATCCCTGGCGCAATTAAAATTTGCGACAGTATAAAATTAGTTTTTGAATAATTTACTGTAGAAAAGGCAATCCCTGGCGTAATTAAAATTTGCGACAGTATAAAATTAGTTTTTGAAAAATTTACTATATAAAAGGCAATCCCTGGCGTAATTAAAATTTGCGACAGTATAAAATTATTTTTTGAATAATTTACTATAGAAAAGGCAATCCCTGGCGCAATTAAAATTTGCGACAGTATAAAATTATTTTTTGAATAATTTACTGTAGAAAAGGCAATCCCTGGCGCAATTAAAATTTGCGACAGTATAAAATTAGTTTTTGAATAATTTACTATATAAAAGGCAATCCCTGGCGCACATAAAATTTGCGACAGTAGAAAATTAGTTTTTGAAAAATTTACTATATAAAAGGCAATCCCTGGCGTAATTAAAATTTGCGACAGTATAAAATTATTTTTTGAATAATTTACTATAGAAAAGGCAATCCCTGGCGCAATTAAAATTTGCGACAGTAGAAAATTATTTTTTGAATAATTTACTATAGAAAAGGCAATCCCTGGCGCAATTAAAATTTGTGACAGTTGAAAATTATTTTTTGAATAATTTACTATAGAAAAGGCAATCCCTGGCGCACATAAAATTTGTGACAGTTGAAAATTATTTTTTGAATAATTTACTATAGAAAAGGCAATCCCTGGCGCAATTAAAATTTGCGACAGTATAAAATTATTTTTTGAATAATTTACTGTAGAAAAGGCAATCCCTGGCGCAATTAAAATTTGCGACAGTATAAAATTAGTTTTTTGAATAATTTACTATAGAAAAGGCAATCCCTGGCGCAATTAAAATTTGCGACAGTATAAAATTATTTTTTGAATAATTTACTATAGAAAAGGCAATCCCTGGCGCAATTAAAATTTGTGACAGTTGAAAATTATTTTTTGAATAATTTACTATAGAAAAAGGGCAATCCCTGGGATATTTAAAATTTGCGACAGTATAAAATTATTTTTTGAATAATTTACTATAGAAAAGGCAATCCCTGGCGCAATTAAAATTTGCGACAGTATAAAATTATTTTTTTGAATAATTTACTGTAGAAAAGGCAATCCCTGGCGCAATTAAAATTTGCGACAGTATAAAATTAGTTTTTGAATAATTTACTGTAGAAAAGGCAATCCCTGGCGTAATTAAAATTTGCGACAGTATAAAATTAGTTTTTGAAAAATTTACTATATAAAAGGCAATCCCTGGCGTAATTAAAATTTGCGACAATATAAAATTATTTTTTGAATAATTTACTATAGAAAAGGCAATCCCTGGCGCAATTAAAATTTGCGACAGTATAAAATTATTTTTTGAATAATTTACTGTAGAAAAGGCAATCCCTGGCGTATTTAAAATTTGCGACAGTATAAAATTAGTTTTTGAAAAATTTACTATATAAAAGGCAATCCCTGGCGTAATTAAAATTTGTGACAGTTGAAAATTATTTTTTGAATAATTTACTATAGAAAAGGCAATCCCTGGCGCAATTAAAATTTGCGACAGTATAAAATTATTTTTTGAATAATTTACTATAGAAAAGGCAATCCCTGGCGCAATTAAAATTTGCGACAGTATAAAATTATTTTTTGAATAATTTACTGTAGAAAAGGCAATCCCTGGCGCAATTAAAATTTGCGACAGTATAAAATTAGTTTTTTGAATAATTTACTATAGAAAAGGCAATCCCTGGCGTAATTAAAATTTGTGACAGTTGAAAATTATTTTTTGAATAATTTACTATAGAAAAGGCAATCCCTGGCGCAAAATTAAAATTTGCGACAGTATAAAATTATTTTTTGAATAATTTACTATATAAAAGGCAATCCTGGGATATTTAAAATTTGCGACAGTATAAAATTATTTTTTGAATAATTTACTATAGAAAAGGCAATCCCTGGCGCAATTAAAATTTGTGACAGTTGAAAATTAGTTTTGAAAAATTTACTGTAGAAAAGGCAATCCCTGGGATATTTAAAATTTGCGACAGTAGAAAATTAGTTTTTGAATAATTTACTATAGAAAAGGCAATCCCTGGCGCAATTAAAATTTGTGACAGTATAAAATTATTTTTTGAATAATTTACTGTAGAAAAGGCAATCCCTGGCGCAATTAAAATTTGCGACAGTATAAAATTAGTTTTTGAATAATTTACTGTAGAAAAGGCAATCCCTGGCGTAATTAAAATTTGCGACAGTATAAAATTAGTTTTTGAAAAATTTACTATATAAAAGGCAATCCCTGGCGTAATTAAAATTTGTGACAGTTGAAAATTATTTTTTGAATAATTTACTATAGAAAAGGCAATCCCTGGCGCAATTAAAATTTGCGACAGTATAAAATTATTTTTTGAATAATTTACTATAGAAAAGGCAATCCCTGGCGCAATTAAAATTTGCGACAGTATAAAATTAGTTTTTGAATAATTTACTATAGAAAAGGCAATCCCTGGCGCAATTAAAATTTGCGACAGTATAAAATTAGTTTTTGAATAATTTACTGTAGAAAAGGCAATCCCTGGCGTAACTAAAATTTGCGACAGTATAAAATTAGTTTTTGAAAAATTTACTATATAAAAGGCAATCCCTGGCGTAATTAAAATTTGTGACAGTTGAAAATTATTTTTTGAATAATTTACTATAGAAAAGGCAATCCCTGGCGCAATTAAAATTTGCGACAGTATAAAATTATTTTTTGAATAATTTACTATAGAAAAGGCAATCCCTGGCGCAATTAAAATTTGCGACAGTATAAAATTATTTTTTGAATAATTTACTATATAAAAGGCAATCCCTGGGATATTTAAAATTTGTGACAGTTGAAAATTAGTTTTTGAATAATTTACTATAGAAAAGGCAATCCCTGGGATATTTAAAATTTGCGACAGTATAAAATTAGTTTTTGAATAATTTACTATAGAAAAGGCAATCCCTGGCGCAATTAAAATTTGCGACAGTATAAAATTATTTTTTGAATAATTTACTATATAAAAGGCAATCCCTGGGATATTTAAAATTTGTGACAGTTGAAAATTAGTTTTTGAATAATTTACTATAGAAAAGGCAATCCCTGGCGCACATAAAATTTGTGACAGTATAAAATTATTTTTTGAATAATTTACTATATAAAAGGCAATCCCTGGCGCAATTAAAATTTGCGACAGTATAAAATTAGTTTTTGAAAAATTTACTATATAAAAGGCAATCCCTGGCGCAATTAAAATTTGTGACAGTATAAAATTATTTTTTGAATAATTTACTATATAAAAGGCAATCCCTGGCGTAATTAAAATTTGCGACAGTATAAAATTAGTTTTTGAATAATTTACTATAGAAAAGGCAATCCCTGGCGTAATTAAAATTTGCGACAGTATAAAATTATTTTTTGAATAATTTACTATAGAAAAGGCAATCCCTGGCGCAATTAAAATTTGCGACAGTATAAAATTAGTTTTTGAAAAATTTACTATAGAAAAGGCAATCCCTGGCGCAATTAAAATTTGCGACAGTAGAAAATTATTTTTTGAATAATTTACTATAGAAAAGGCAATCCCTGGCGCAATTAAAATTTGCGACAGTATAAAATTAGTTTTTGAAAAATTTACTATATAAAAGGCAATCCCTGGCGTAATTAAAATTTGCGACAGTAGAAAATTATTTTTGAATAATTTACTATAGAAAAGGCAATCCCTGGCGTAATTAAAATTTGCGACAGTATAAAATTATTTTTTGAATAATTTACTGTAGAAAAGGCAATCCCTGGCGCAATTAAAATTTGCGACAGTATAAAATTAGTTTTTGAAAAATTTACTATATAAAAGGCAATCCCTGGCGTAATTAAAATTTGCGACAGTATAAAATTAGTTTTTGAAAAATTTACTGTAGAAAAGGCAATCCCTGGCGCAGTTAAAATTTGCGACAGTAGAAAATTATTTTTGAATAATTTACTGTAGAAAAGGCAATCCCTGGCGTAATTAAAATTTGCGACAGTATAAAATTATTTTTTGAATAATTTACTATAGAAAAGGCAATCCCTGGCGCAATTAAAATTTGTGACAGTATAAAATTAGTTTTTGAAAAATTTACTATAGAAAAGGCAATCCCTGGCGCAATTAAAATTTGTGACAGTTGAAAATTATTTTTTGAATAATTTACTATAGAAAAGGCAATCCCTGGCGCAATTAAAATTTGTGACAGTATAAAATTAGTTTTTGAAAAATTTACTATAGAAAAGGCAATCCCTGACGCAATTAAAATTTGCGACAGTATAAAATTAGTTTTTGAATAATTTACTATAGAAAAGGCAATCCCTGGCGCACATAAAATTTGTGACAGTTGAAAATTATTTTTTGAATAATTTACTATAGAAAAGGCAATCCCTGGCGCAATTAAAATTTGTGACAGTTGAAAATTATTTTTTGAATAATTTACTATAGAAAAGGCAATCCCTGGCGCACATAAAATTTGCGACAGTATAAAATTATTTTTTGAATAATTTACTATAGAAAAGGCAATCCCTGGCGCACATAAAATTTGCGACAGTATAAAATTAGTTTTTGAATAATTTACTGTAGAAAAGGCAATCCCTGGGATATTTAAAATTTGCGACAGTAGAAAATTATTTTTTGAATAATTTACTATAGAAAAGGCAATCCCTGGCGCAATTAAAATTTGCGACAGTAGAAAATTATTTTTTGAATAATTTACTATAGAAAAGGCAATCCCTGGCGCAATTAAAATTTGCGACAGTATAAAATTATTTTTTGAATAATTTACTATAGAAAAGGCAATCCCTGGCGCAATTAAAATTTGCGACAGTAGAAAATTATTTTTTGAATAATTTACTGTAGAAAAGGCAATCCCTGGCGCAATTAAAATTTGTGACAGTTGAAAATTAGTTTTTGAATAATTTACTATATAAAAGGCAATCCCTGGCGTAATTAAAATTTGCGACAGTATAAAATTAGTTTTTGAAAAATTTACTATATAAAAGGCAATCCCTGGCGCAATTAAAATTTGCGACAGTAGAAAATTAGTTTTTGAATAATTTACTATATAAAAAGCAATCCCTGGCGTAATTAAAATTTGCGACAGTATAAAATTAGTTTTTGAAAAATTTACTATATAAAAGGCAATCCCTGGCGCAATTAAAATTTGCGACAGTAGAAAATTAGTTTTTGAATAATTTACTATAGAAAAGGCAATCCCTGGCGCACATAAAATTTGTGACAGTATAAAATTAGTTTTTGAAAAATTTACTATATAAAAGGCAATCCCTGGCGCAATTAAAATTTGTGACAGTTGAAAATTAGTTTTTGAAAAATTTACTGTAGAAAAGGCAATCCCTGGCGCAATTAAAATTTGCGACAGTAGAAAATTATTTTTTGAATAATTTACTATAGAAAAGGCAATCCCTGGCGTAATTAAAATTTGCGACAGTATAAAATTATTTTTTGAATAATTTACTATAGAAAAGGCAATCCCTGGCGCAATTAAAATTTGTGACAGTATAAAATTAGTTTTGAAAAATTTACTATAGAAAAGGCAATCCCTGGCGCAATTAAAATTTGTGACAGTTGAAAATTATTTTTTGAATAATTTACTATAGAAAAGGCAATCCCTGGCGCAATTAAAATTTGTGACAGTATAAAATTAGTTTTTGAAAAATTTACTATAGAAAAGGCAATCCCTGGCGCAATTAAAATTTGCGACAGTATAAAATTAGTTTTTGAATAATTTACTATAGAAAAGGCAATCCCTGGCGCACATAAAATTTGCGACAATAGAAAATTATTTTTTGAATAATTTACTATAGAAAAGGCAATCCCTGGCGCAATTAAAATTTGCGACAGTATAAAATTAGTTTTTGAATAATTTACTATAGAAAAGGCAATCCCTGGCGCAATTAAAATTTGCGACAGTAGAAAATTATTTTTTGAATAATTTACTGTAGAAAAGGCAATCCCTGGCGCAATTAAAATTTGTGACAGTTGAAAATTAGTTTTTGAATAATTTACTATATAAAAGGCAATCCCTGGCGTAATTAAAATTTGCGACAGTATAAAATTAGTTTTTGAAAAATTTACTATATAAAAGGCAATCCCTGGCGCAATTAAAATTTGCGACAGTAGAAAATTAGTTTTTGAATAATTTACTATAGAAAAGGCAATCCCTGGCGCACATAAAATTTGTGACAGTATAAAATTAGTTTTTGAAAAATTTACTATATAAAAGGCAATCCCTGGCGCAATTAAAATTTGTGACAGTTGAAAATTAGTTTTTGAAAAATTTACTGTAGAAAAGGCAATCCCTGGCGCAATTAAAATTTGCGACAGTAGAAAATTATTTTTTGAATAATTTACTATAGAAAAGGCAATCCCTGGCGTAATTAAAATTTGCGACAGTATAAAATTATTTTTTGAATAATTTACTATAGAAAAGGCAATCCCTGGCGCAATTAAAATTTGTGACAGTATAAAATTAGTTTTTGAAAAATTTACTATAGAAAAGGCAATCCCTGGCGCAATTAAAATTTGTGACAGTTGAAAATTATTTTTTGAATAATTTACTATAGAAAAGGCAATCCCTGGCGCAATTAAAATTTGTGACAGTTGAAAATTAGTTTTTGAATAATTTACTATAGAAAAGGCAATCCCTGGCGCAATTAAAATTTGTGACAGTATAAAATTATTTTTTGAATAATTTACTGTAGAAAAGGCAATCCCTGGGATATTTAAAATTTGCGACAGTTGAAAATTATTTTTTGAATAATTTACTATAGAAAAGGCAATCCCTGGCGCAATTAAAATTTGCGAGAGTATAAAATTATTTTTTGAATAATTTACTGTAGAAAAGGCAATCCCTGGCGCAATTAAAATTTGTGACAGTATAAAATTATTTTTTGAATAATTTACTGTAGAAAAGGCAATCCCTGGGATATTTAAAATTTGCGACAGTTGAAAATTATTTTTTGAATAATTTACTATAGAAAAGGCAATCCCTGGCGCAATTAAAATTTGTGACAGTTGAAAATTAGTTTTTGAATAATTTACTATAGAAAAGGCAATCCCTGGCGCAATTAAAATTTGTGACAGTATAAAATTATTTTTTGAATAATTTACTATAGAAAAGGCAATCCCTGGCGCAATTAAAATTTGTGACAGTTGAAAATTAGTTTTTGAATAATTTACTATAGAAAAGGCAATCCCTGGCGCAATTAAAATTTGTGACAGTATAAAATTATTTTTGAATAATTTACTGTAGAAAAGGCAAACCCTGGCGCAATTAAAATTTGCGACAGTATAAAATTATTTTTTGAATAATTTACTATAGAAAAGGCAATCCCTGGCGCAATTAAAATTTGCGACAGTATAAAATTATTTTTTGAATAATTTACTATAGAAAAGGCAATCCCTGGCGCAATTAAAATTTGCGACAGTATAAAATTAGTTTTTGAATAATTTACTATAGAAAAGGCAATCCCTGGCGCATTTAAAATTTGCGACAGTATAAAATTAGTTTTTGAAAAATTTACTATATAAAAGGCAATCCCTGGCGTAATTAAAATTTGTGACAGTTGAAAATTATTTTTTGAATAATTTACTATAGAAAAGGCAATCCCTGGCGCAATTAAAATTTGCGACAGTATAAAATTATTTTTTGAATAATTTACTATAGTAAAGGCAATCCCTGGCGCAATTAAAATTTGCGACAGTATAAAATTATTTTTTGGATAATTTACTGTAGAAAAGGCAATCCCTGGCGCAATTAAAATTTGCGACAGTATAAAATTAGTTTTTGAATAATTTACTATAGAAAAGGCAATCCCTGGCGCACATAAAATTTGCGACAGTAGAAAATTATTTTTTGAATAATTTACTATAGAAAAGGCAATCCCTGGGATATTTAAAATTTGCGACAGTATAAAATTATTTTTTGAATAATTTACTATAGAAAAGGCAATCCCTGGCGCAATTAAAATTTGCGACAGTATAAAATTAGTTTTTGAATAATTTACTGTAGAAAAGGCAATCCCTGGGATATTTAAAATTTGCGACAGTATAAAATTATTTTTTGAATAATTTACTATAGAAAAGGCAATCCTGGCGCACATAAAATTTGCGACAGTATAAAATTAGTTTTTGAATAATTTACTATAGAAAAGGCAATCCCTGGCGCAATTAAAATTTGTGACAGTTGAAAATTATTTTTTGAATAATTTACTATAGAAAAGGCAAACCCTGGCGCACAAAAATTTGCGACAGTATAAAATTAGTTTTTGAATAATTTACTATAGAAAAGGCAATCCCTGGCGCAATTAAAATTTGTGACAGTATAAAATTATTTTTTGAATAATTTACTATATAAAAGGCAATCCCTGGCGTAATTAAAATTTGCGACAGTATAAAATTAGTTTTTGAATAATTTACTGTAGAAAAGGCAATCCCTGGGATATTTAAAATTTGCGACAGTATAAAATTATTTTTTGATTAATTTACTATAGAAAAGGCAATCCCTGGCGCAATTAAAATTTGCGACAGTATAAAATTAGTTTTTGAATAATTTACTGTAGAAAAGGCAATCCCTGGGATATTTAAAATTTGCGACAGTATAAAATTATTTTTTGAATAATTTACTATAGAAAAGGCAATCCCTGGCGCACATAAAATTTGCGACAGTATAAAATTAGTTTTTGAATAATTTACTGTAGAAAAGGCAATCCCTGGGATATTTAAAATTTGCGACAGTATAAAATTAGTTTTTGAATAATTTACTGTAGAAAAGGCAATCCCTGGGATATTTAAAATTTGCGACAGTATAAAATTAGTTTTTGAATAATTTACTATAGAAAAGGCAATCCCTGGCGCAATTAAAATTTGTGACAGTTGAAAATTATTTTTTGAATAATTTACTATAGAAAAGGCAATCCCTGGGATATTTAAAATTTGCGACAGTATAAAATTAGTTTTTGAATAATTTACTATAGAAAAGGCAATCCCTGGGATATTTAAAATTTGCGACAGTATAAAATTAGTTTTTGAATAATTTACTGTAGAAAAGGCAATCCCTGGGATATTTAAAATTTGCGACAGTATAAAATTATTTTTTGAATAATTTAATATAGAAAAGGCAATCCCTGGCGCACATAAAATTTGCGACAGTATAAAATTAGTTTTTGAATAATTTACTGTAGAAAAGGCAATCCCTGGCGCAATTAAAATTTGCGACAGTATAAAATTATTTTTTGAATAATTTACTATAGAAAAGGCAATCCCTGGCGCACATAAAATTTGCGACAGTATAAAATTAGTTTTTGAATAATTTACTGTAGAAAAGGCAATCCCTGGCGCAATTAAAATTTGTGACAGTTGAAAATTATTTTTTGAATAATTTACTATAGAAAAGGCAATCCCTGGCGCAATTAAAATTTGTGACAGTTGAAAATTATTTTTTGAATAATTTACTATAGAAAAGGCAATCCCTGGCGCAATTAAAATTTGTGACAGTTGAAAATTATTTTTTGAATAATTTACTATAGAAAAGGCAATCCCTGGGATATTTAAAATTTGCGACAGTATAAAATTAGTTTTTGAATAATTTACTATAGAAAAGGCAATCCCTGGCGCACATAAAATTTGCGACAGTATAAAATTAGTTTTTGAATAATTTACTATAGAAAAGGCAATCCCTGGCGCAATTAAAATTTGTGACAGTTGAAAATTATTTTTTGAATAATTTACTATAGAAAAGGCAATCCCTGGCGCACATAAAATTTGCGACAGTATAAAATTAGTTTTTGAATAATTTACTGTAGAAAAGGCAATCCCTGGCGCAATTAAAATTTGTGACAGTATAAAATTATTTTTTGAATAATTTACTATAGAAAAGGCAATCCCTGGCGCACATAAAATTTGCGACAGTATAAAATTAGTTTTTGAATAATTTACTGTAGAAAAGGCAATCCCTGGCGCAATTAAAATTTGCGACAGTATAAAATTATTTTTTGAATAATTTACTATAGAAAAGGCAATCCCTGGCGCACATAAAATTTGCGACAGTATAAAATTAGTTTTTGAATAATTTACTGTAGAAAAGGCAATCCCTGGGATATTTAAAATTTGCGACAGTATAAAATTAGTTTTTGAATAATTTACTATAGAAAAGGCAATCCTGGCGCAATTAATATTTGTAACAGTTGAAAATTATTTTTTGAATAATTTACTATAGAAAAGGCAATCCCTGGCGCAATTAAAATTTGTGACAGTTGAAAATTATTTTTTGAATAATTTACTGTAGAAAAGGCAATCCCTGGCGCACATAAAATTTGCGACAGTAGAAAATTAGTTTTTGAATAATTTACTATAGAAAAGGCAATCCCTGGCGCAATTAAAATTTGCGACAGTAGAAAATTATTTTTTGAATAATTTACTGTAGAAAAGGCAATCCCTGGCGCAATTAAAATTTGTGACAGTTGAAAATTATTTTTTGAATAATTTACTATAGAAAAGGCAATCCCTGGCGCACATAAAATTTGTGACAGTTGAAAATTATTTTTTGAATAATTTACTATAGAAAAGGCAATCCCTGGGATATTTAAAATTTGCGACAGTATAAAATTATTTTTTGAATAATTTACTATAGAAAAGTCAATCCCTGGCGCACATAAAATTTGCGACAGTATAAAATTAGTTTTTGAATAATTTACTATAGAAAAGGCAATCCCTGGCGCACATAAAATTTGTGACAGTTGAAAATTATTTTTTGAATAATTTACTATAGAAAAGGCAATCCCTGGCGCAATTAAAATTTGCGACAGTATAAAATTAGTTTTTGAATAATTTACTATAGAAAAGGCAATCCCTGGCGTAATTAAAATTTGCGACAGTATAAAATTAGTTTTTGAATAATTTACTATAGAAAAGGCAATCCCTGGGATATTTAAAATTTGCGACAGTATAAAATTATTTTTTGAATAATTTACTATAGAAAAGGCAATCCCTGGCGCACATAAAATTTGCGACAGTATAAAATTAGTTTTTGAAAAATTTACTGTAGAAAAGGCAATCCCTGGCGCAATTAAAATTTGCGACAGTAGAAAATTATTTTTTGAATAATTTACTGTAGAAAAGGCAATCCCTGGCGTAATTAAAATTTGCGACAGTATAAAATTAGTTTTTGAATAATTTACTGTAGAAAAGGCAATCCCTGGGATATTTAAAATTTGCGACAGTATAAAATTAGTTTTTGAATAATTTACTATAGAAAAGGCAATCCCTGGCGCAATTAAAATTTGTGACAGTTGAAAATTAGTTTTTGAATAATTTACTATAGAAAAGTCAATCCCTGGCGCAATTAAAATTTGCGACAGTAGAAAATTATTTTTTGAATAATTTACTATATAAAAGGCAATCCCTGGCGCAATTAAAATTTGTGACAGTTGAAAATTATTTTTTGAATAATTTACTATAGAAAAGGCAATCCCTGGCGCAATTAAAATTTGTGACAGTTGAAAATTATTTTTTGAATAATTTACTATAGAAAAGGCAATCCCTGGCGCAATTAAAATTTGCGACAGTATAAAATTAGTTTTTGAATAATTTACTGTAGAAAAGGCAATCCCTGGGATATTTAAAATTTGCGACAGTATAAAATTATTTTTTGAATAATTTACTATATAAAAGGCAATCCCTGGCGCACATAAAATTTGCGACAGTATAAAATTAGTTTTTGAATAATTTACTGTAGAAAAGGCAATCCCTGGCGCAATTAAAATTTGTGACAGTATAAAATTATTTTTTGAATAATTTACTATAGAAAAGGCAATCCCTGGCGCACATAAAATTTGCGACAGTATAAAATTAGTTTTTGAATAATTTACTGTAGAAAAGGCAATCCCTGGCGCAATTAAAATTTGCGACAGTATAAAATTATTTTTTGAATAATTTACTATAGAAAAGGCAATCCCTGGCGCAATTAAAATTTGCGACAGTAGAAAATTATTTTTTGAATAATTTACTATAGAAAAGGCAATCCCTGGGATATTTAAAATTTGCGACAGTATAAAATTATTTTTTGAATAATTTACTATAGAAAAGGCAATCCCTGGCGCACATAAAATTTGCGACAGTTGAAAATTATTTTTTGAAAAATTTACTATATAAAAGGCAATCCCTGGCGTAATTAAAATTTGCGACAGTAGAAAATTAGTTTTTGAATAATTTACTATAGAAAAGGCAATCCCTGGCGCAATTAAAATTTGCGACAGTAGAAAATTATTTTTTGAATAATTTACTATAGAAAAGGCAATCCCTGGCGCAATTAAAATTTGTGACAGTTGAAAATTATTTTTTGAATAATTTACTATAGAAAAGGCAATCCCTGGCGCACATAAAATTTGTGACAGTTGAAAATTATTTTTTGAATAATTTACTATAGAAAAGGCAATCCCTGGCGCAATTAAAATTTGCGACAGTAGAAAATTATTTTTTGAATAATTTACTATAGAAAAGGCAATCCCTGGGATATTTAAAATTTGCGACAGTATAAAATTATTTTTTGAATAATTTACTATAGAAAAGGCAATCCCTGGCGCAATTAAAATTTGCGACAGTATAAAATTAGTTTTTGAATAATTTACTATAGAAAAGGCAATCCCTGGCGCACATAAAATTTGCGACAGTATAAAATTAGTTTTTGAATAATTTACTGTAGAAAAGGCAATCCCTGGCGCAATTAAAATTTGTGACAGTTGAAAATTATTTTTTTGAATAATTTACTATAGAAAAGGCAATCCCTGGCGTAATTAAAATTTGCGACAGTATAAAATTAGTTTTTGAATAATTTACTGTAGAAAAGGCAATCCCTGGCGCAATTAAAATTTGCGACAGTATAAAATTATTTTTTGAATAATTTACTATAGAAAAGGCAATCCCTGGCGCAATTAAAATTTGTGACAGTATAAAATTATTTTTTGAATAATTTACTATAGAAAAGGCAATCCCTGGCGCACATAAAATTTGCGACAGTATAAAATAAGTTTTTGAATAATTTACTGTAGAAAAGGCAATCCCTGGCGCACATAAAATTTGCGACAGTATAAAATTAGTTTTTGAATAATTTACTATAGAAAAGGCAATCCCTTGGATATTTAAAATTTGCGACAGTATAAAATTATTTTTTGAATAATTTACTATAGAAAAGGCAATCCCTGGCGCACATAAAATTTGTGACAGTTGAAAATTATTTTTTGAATAATTTACTATAGAAAAGGCAATCCCTGGCGCACATAAAATTTGTGACAGTTGAAAATTATTTTTTGAATAATTTACTATAGAAAAGGCAATCCCTGGCGCAATTAAAATTTGTGACAGTTGAAAATTATTTTTTGAATAATTTACTATAGAAAAGGCAATCCCTGGCGCACATAAAATTTGTGACAGTTGAAAATTATTTTTTGAATAATTTACTATAGAAAAGGCAATCCCTGGCGCAATTAAAATTTGTGACAGTTGAAAATTAGTTTTTGAATAATTTACTATAGAAAAGTCAATCCCTGGCGCAATTAAAATTTGCGACAGTAGAAAATTATTTTTTGAATAATTTACTATATAAAAGGCAATCCCTGGCGCAATTAAAATTTGTGACAGTTGAAAATTATTTTTTGAATAATTTACTATAGAAAAGGCAATCCCTGGCGCAATTAAAATTTGTGCCAGTTGAAAATTATTTTTTGAATAATTTACTATAGAAAAGGCAATCCCTGGCGCAATTAAAATTTGCGACAGTATAAAATTAGTTTTTGAATAATTTACTGTAGAAAAGGCAATCCCTGGGATATTTAAAATTTGCGACAGTATAAAATTATTTTTTGAATAATTTACTATATAAAAGGCAATCCCTGGCGCACATAAAATTTGCGACAGTATAAAATTAGTTTTTGAATAATTTACTGTAGAAAAGGCAATCCCTGGCGCAATTAAAATTTGCGACAGTATAAAATTAGTTTTTGAAAAATTTACTATATAAAAGGCAATCCTGGGATATTTAAAATTTGCGACAGTTGAAAATTAGTTTTTGAATAATTTACTATAGAAAAGGCAATCCCTGGCGCACATAAAATTTGCGACAGTATAAAATTAGTTTTTGAATAATTTACTGTAGAAAAGGCAATCCCTGGGATATTTAAAATTTGCGACAGTATAAAATTATTTTTTGAATAATTTACTATATAAAAGGCAATCCCTGGCGCAATTAAAATTTGTGACAGTTGAAAATTATTTTTTGAATAATTTACTGTAGAAAAGGCAATCCCTGGGATATTTAAAATTTGCGACAGTATAAAATTATTTTTTGAATAATTTACTATAGAAAAGGCAATCCCTGGCGCACATAAAATTTGCGACAGTTGAAAATTATTTTTTGAAAAATTTACTATATAAAAGGCAATCCCTGGCGTAATTAAAATTTGCGACAGTAGAAAATTAGTTTTTGAATAATTTACTATAGAAAAGGCAATCCCTGGCGCAATTAAAATTTGCGACAGTATAAAATTATTTTTTGAATAATTTACTATAGAAAAGGCAATCCCTGGCGCACATAAAATTTGTGACAGTATAAAATTAGTTTTTGAAAAATTTACTATAGAAAAGGCAATCCCTGGCGTAATTAAAATTTGTGACAGTTGAAAATTAGTTTTTGAATAATTTACTATAGAAAAGGCAATCCCTGGTGCAATTAAAATTTGCGACAGTATAAAATTATTTTTTGAATAATTTACTATAGAAAAGGCAATCCCTGGCGCAATTAAAATTTGCGACAGTATAAAATTATTTTTTGAATAATTTACTATAGAAAAGGCAATCCCTGGCGCAATTAAAATTTGCGACAGTATAAAATTATTTTTTGAATAATTTACTGTAGAAAAGGCAATCCCTGGCGCAATTAAAATTTGCGACAGTATAAAATTATTTTTTGAATAATTTACTATAGAAAAGGCAATCCCTGGCGCAATTAAAATTTGCGACAGTATAAAATTATTTTTTGAATAATTTACTATAGAAAAGGCAATCCCTGGCGCAATTAAAATTTGCGACAGTATAAAATTATTTTTTGAATAATTTACTATATAAAAGGCAATCCCTGGCGTAATTAAAATTTGCGACAGTATAAAATTAGTTTTTGAATAATTTACTATAGAAAAGGCAATCCCTGGCGCAATTAAAATTTGTGACAGTTGAAAATTATTTTTTGAATAATTTACTATAGAAAAGGCAATCCCTGGCGCACATAAAATTTGCGACAGTAGAAAATTATTTTTTGAATAATTTACTATAGAAAAGGCAATCCCTGGCGCAATTAAAATTTGCGACAGTAGAAAATTATTTTTTGAATAATTTACTATAGAAAAGGCAATCCCTGGCGCACATAAAATTTGTGACAGTTGAAAATTATTTTTTGAATAATTTACTATAGAAAAGGCAATCCCTGGCGCAATTAAAATTTGTGACAGTTGAAAATTATTTTTTGAATAATTTACTATAGAAAAGGCAATCCCTGGCGTAATTAAAATTTGCGACAGTAGAAAATTAGTTTTTGAATAATTTACTATAGAAAAGGCAATCCCTGGCGCAATTAAAATTTGCGACAGTAGAAAATTATTTTTTGAATAATTTACTATAGAAAAGGCAATCCCTGGCGCACATAAAATTTGCGACAGTAGAAAATTATTTTTTGAATAATTTACTATAGAAAAGGCAATCCCTGGCGCAATTAAAATTTGTGACAGTTGAAAATTATTTTTTGAATAATTTACTATATAAAAGGCAATCCCTGGCGTAATTAAAATTTGCGACAGTATAAAATTAGTTTTTGAATAATTTACTATAGAAAAGGCAATCCCTGGCGCAATTAAAATTTGTGACAGTTGAAAATTATTTTTTGAATAATTTACTATAGAAAAGGCAATCCCTGGCGCACATAAAATTTGCGACAGTAGAAAATTATTTTTTGAATAATTTACTATAGAAAAGGCAATCCCTGGCGCAATTAAAATTTGTGACAGTTGAAAATTATTTTTTGAATAATTTACTATAGAAAAGGCAATCCCTGGCGCAATTAAAATTTGTGACAGTTGAAAATTATTTTTTGAATAATTTACTATAGAAAAGGCAATCCCTGGCGCAATTAAAATTTGTGACAGTTGAAAATTATTTTTTGAATAATTTACTATAGAAAAGGCAATCCCTGGCGTAATTAAAATTTGCGACAGTAGAAAATTAGTTTTTGAATAATTTACTATAGAAAAGGCAATCCCTGGCGCAATTAAAATTTGTGACAGTTGAAAATTATTTTTTGAATAATTTACTATAGAAAAGGCAATCCCTGGCGCAATTAAAATTTGTGACAGTTGAAAATTATTTTTTGAATAATTTACTATAGAAAAGGCAATCCCTGGCGCAATTAAAATTTGTGACAGTTGAAAATTATTTTTTGAATAATTTACTATAGAAAAGGCAATCCCTGGCGTAATTAAAATTTGTGACAGTATAAAATTAGTTTTTGAAAAATTTACTATATAAAAGGCAATCCCTGGCGCAATTAAAATTTGCGACAGTATAAAATTAGTTTTTGAATAATTTACTATAGAAAAGGCAATCCCTGGCGTAATTAAAATTTGCGACAGTATAAAATTAGTTTTTGAATAATTTACTATAGAAAAGGCAATCCCTGGCGCAATTAAAATTTGTGACAGTTGAAAATTATTTTTTGAATAATTTACTATAGAAAAGGCAATCCCTGGGATATTTAAAATTTGCGACAGTATAAAATTATTTTTTGAATAATTTACTGTAGAAAAGGCAATCCCTGGCGCACATAAAATTTGCGACAGTATAAAATTAGTTTTTGAATAATTTACTATAGAAAAGGCAATCCCTGGCGTAATTAAAATTTGCGACAGTATAAAATTAGTTTTTGAATATATATATAGAAAAGGCAATCCCTGGGATATTTAAAATTTGCGACAGTATAAAATTATTTTTTGAATAATTTACTATAGAAAAGGCAATCCCTGGGATATTTAAAATTTGCGACAGTATAAAATTATTTTTTGAATAATTTACTGTAGAAAAGGCGCAATTAAAATTTGTGACAGTTGAAAATTATTTTTTGAATAATTTACTATAGAAAAGGCAATCCCTGGCGTAATTAAAATTTGCGACAGTATAAAATTAGTTTTTGAATAATTTACTATAGAAAAGGCAATCCCTGGCGTAATTAAAATTTGTGACAGTTGAAAATTATTTTTTGAATAATTTACTATAGAAAAGGCAATCCCTGGCGTAATTAAAATTTGCGACAGTATAAAATTAGTTTTTGAATAATTTACTATAGAAAAGGCAATCCCTGGCGTAATTAAAATTTGTGACAGTTGAAAATTATTTTTTGAATAATTTACTATAGAAAAGGCAATCCCTGGCGCAATTAAAATTTGCGACAGTATAAAATTAGTTTTTGAATAATTTACTATAGAAAAGGCAATCCCTGGGATATTTAAAATTTGCGACAGTATAAAATTATTTTTTGAATAATTTACTATAGAAAAGGCAATCCCTGGGATATTTAAAATTTGCGACAGTAGAAAATTAGTTTTTGAATAATTTACTATAGAAAAGGCAATCCCTGGCGCACATAAAATTTGCGACAGTATAAAATTATTTTTTGAATAATTTACTGTAGAAAAGGCAATCCCTGGCGCAATTAAAATTTGCGACAGTATAAAATTAGTTTTTGAATAATTTACTGTAGAAAAGGCAATCCCTGGCGCAATTAAAATTTGCGACAGTTGAAAATTATTTTTTGAATAATTTACTATAGAAAAGGCAATCCCTGGCGCAATTAAAATTTGCGACAGTATAAAATTATTTTTTGAATAATTTACTATAGAAAAGGCAATCCCTGGCGCAATTAAAATTTGTAACAGTTGAAAATTAGTTTTTGAAAAATTTACTGTAGAAAAGGCAATCCCTGGGATATTTAAAATTTGCGACAGTAGAAAATTAGTTTTTGAATAATTTACTATAGAAAAGGCAATCCCTGGCGCACATAAAATTTGCGACAGTATAAAATTATTTTTTGAATAATTTACTGTAGAAAAGGCAATCCCTGGCGCAATTAAAATTTGCGACAGTATAAAATTAGTTTTTGAATAATTTACTGTAGAAAAGGCAATCCCTGGGATATTTAAAATTTGCGACAGTATAAAATTAGTTTTTGAATAATTTACTATAGAAAAGGCAATCCCTGGCGCAATTAAAATTTGCGACAGTATAAAATTATTTTTTGAATAATTTACTATAGAAAAGGCAATCCCTGGGATATTTAAAATTTGCGACAGTAGAAAATTAGTTTTTGAATAATTTACTATAGAAAAGGCAATCCCTGGCGCACATAAAATTTGCGACAGTTGAAAATTATTTTTTGAATAATTTACTATAGAAAAGGCAATCCCTGGCGCAATTAAAATTTGCGACAGTATAAAATTAGTTTTTGAAAAATTTACTGTAGAAAAGGCAATCCCTGGGATATTTAAAATTTGTGACAGTTGAAAATTATTTTTTGAATAATTTACTATAGAAAAGGCAATCCCTGGCGCACATAAAATTTGTGACAGTTGAAAATTATTTTTTGAATAATTTACTGTAGAAAAGGCAATCCCTGGCGCAATTAAAATTTGCGACAGTATAAAATTATTTTTTGAATAATTTACTGTAGAAAAGGCAATCCCTGGCGCAATTAAAATTTGTGACAGTTGAAAATTAGTTTTTGAAAAATTTACTGTAGAAAAGGCAATCCCTGGGATATTTAAAATTTGCGACAGTATAAAATTAGTTTTTGAATAATTTACTATAGAAAAGGCAATCCCTGGCGCAATTAAAATTTGTGACAGTTGAAAATTAGTTTTTGAAAAATTTACTGTAGAAAAGGCAATCCCTGGGATATTTAAAATTTGCGACAGTAGAAAATTAGTTTTTGAATAATTTACTATAGAAAAGGCAATCCCTGGCGCACATAAAATTTGCGACAGTTGAAAATTAGTTTTTGAAAAATTTACTGTAGAAAAGGCAATCCCTGGCGCAATTAAAATTTGCGACAGTATAAAATTAGTTTTTGAAAAATTTACTATAGAAAAGGCAATCCCTGGCGCAATTAAAATTTGCGACAGTATAAAATTATTTTTTGAATAATTTACTGTAGAAAAGGCAATCCCTGGCGTAATTAAAATTTGTGACAGTATAAAATTAGTTTTTGAAAAATTTACTATATAAAAGGCAATCCCTGGCGCACATAAAATTTGCGACAGTATAAAATTATTTTTTGAATAATTTACTATAGAAAAGGCAATCCCTGGGATATTTAAAATTTGCGACAGTAGAAAATTAGTTTTTGAATAATTTACTATAGAAAAGGCAATCCCTGGCGCAATTAAAATTTGCGACAGTTGAAAATTATTTTTTGAATAATTTACTGTAGAAAAGGCAATCCCTGGCGTAATTAAAATTTGTGACAGTATAAAATTATTTTTTGAATAATTTACTGTAGAAAAGGCAATCCCTGGCGCACATAAAATTTGCGACAGTATAAAATTATTTTTTGAATAATTTACTATAGAAAAGGCAATCCCTGGCGCACATAAAATTTGCGACAGTAGAAAATTATTTTTTGAATAATTTACTGTAGAAAAGGCAATCCCTGGCGCAATTAAAATTTGCGACAGTATAAAATTATTTTTTGAATAATTTACTGTAGAAAAGGCAATCCCTGGCGCAATTAAAATTTGTGACAGTTGAAAATTAGTTTTTGAAAAATTTACTGTAGAAAAGGCAATCCCTGGGATATTTAAAATTTGCGACAGTATAAAATTAGTTTTTGAATAATTTACTATAGAAAAGGCAATCCCTGGCGCAATTAAAATTTGTGACAGTTGAAAATTAGTTTTTGAAAAATTTACTGTAGAAAAGGCAATCCCTGGGATATTTAAAATTTGCGACAGTAGAAAATTAGTTTTTGAATAATTTACTATAGAAAAGGCAATCCCTGGCGCACATAAAATTTGCGACAGTATAAAATTATTTTTTGAATAATTTACTGTAGAAAAGGCAATCCCTGGCGCAATTAAAATTTGTGACAGTATAAAATTATTTTTTGAATAATTTACTGTAGAAAGGGCAATCCCTGGGATATTTAAAATTTGCGACAGTTGAAAATTATTTTTTGAATAATTTACTATAGAAAAGGCAATCCCTGGCGCAATTAAAATTTGCGACAGTATAAAATTATTTTTTGAATAATTTACTATAGAAAAGGCAATCCCTGGCGCAATTAAAATTTGTGACAGTTGAAAATTAGTTTTTGAAAAATTTACTGTAGAAAAGGCAATCCCTGGGATATTTAAAATTTGCGACAGTATAAAATTAGTTTTTGAATAATTTACTATAGAAAAGGCAATCCCTGGCGCAATTAAAATTTGTGACAGTTGAAAATTAGTTTTTGAAAAATTTTCTGTAGAAAAGGCAATCCCTGGGATATTTAAAATTTGCGACAGTAGAAAATTAGTTTTTGAATAATTTACTATAGAAAAGGCAATCCCTGGCGCACATAAAATTTGCGACAGTTGAAAATTATTTTTTGAATAATTTACTATAGAAAAGGCAATCCCTGGCGCAATTAAAATTTGCGACAGTATAAAATTAGTTTTTGAATAATTTACTATAGAAAAGGCAATCCCTGGCGCAATTAAAATTTGCGACAGTATAAAATTAGTTTTTGAAAAATTTACTATATAAAAGGCAATCCCTGGGATATTTAAAATTTGCGACAGTATAAAATTAGTTTTTGAATAATTTACTATATAAAAGGCAATCCCTGGCGCAATTAAAATTTGCGACAGTATAAAATTATTTTTTGAATAATTTACTATAGAAAAGGCAATCCCTGGCGCAATTAAAATTTGCGAGAGTATAAAATTAGTTTTTGAAAAATTTACTATATAAAAGGCAATCCCTGGCGCAATTAAAATTTGCGACA
This sequence comes from Dioctria linearis, assembly GCA_963930735.1. NCBI lineage: Eukaryota > Metazoa > Arthropoda > Insecta > Diptera > Asilidae > Dioctria > Dioctria linearis. Next base: position 186,456 of record CAWVNZ010002355.1, on the reverse strand, counting down.
GTATAAAATTATTTTTTGAATAATTTACTATAGAAAAGGCAATCCCTGGCGCAATTAAAATTTGCGACAGTATAAAATTAGTTTTTGAATAATTTACTATAGAAAAGGCAATCCCTGGCGCAATTAAAATTTGCGACAGTATAAAATTAGTTTTTGAAAAATTTACTATATAAAAGGCAATCCCTGGGATATTTAAAATTTGCGACAGTATAAAATTAGTTTTTGAATAATTTACTATAGAAAAGGCAATCCCTGGCGTAATTAAAATTTGCGACAGTATAAAATTATTTTTTGAATAATTTACTATAGAAAAGGCAATCCCTGGCGCAATTAAAATTTGCGACAGTATAAAATTATTTTTTGAATAATTTACTATATAAAAGGCAATCCCTGGCGCAATTAAAATTTGTGACAGTTGAAAATTATTTTTTGAATAATTTACTATAGAAAAGGCAATCCCTGGCGCAATTAAAATTTGCGACAGTATAAAATTAGTTTTTGAATAATTTACTATAGAAAAGGCAATCCCTGGCGCAATTAAAATTTGTGACAGTATAAAATTATTTTTTGAATAATTTACTATAGAAAAGGCAATCCCTGGCGCAATTAAAATTTGTGACAGTTGAAAATTATTTTTTGAATAATTTACTATAGAAAAGGCAATCCCTGGCGCACATAAAATTTGCGACAGTATAAAATTAGTTTTTGAAAAATTTACTATAGAAAAGGCAATCCCTGGAGCAATTAAAATTTGCGACAGTATAAAATTAGTTTTTGAATAATTTACTATATAAAAGGCAATCCCTGGGATATTTAAAATTTGCGACAGTATAAAATTATTTTTTGAATAATTTACTGTATAAAAGGCAATCCCTGGGATATTTAAAATTTGCGACAGTATAAAATTAGTTTTTGAATAATTTACTATATAAAAGGCAATCCCTGGCGCAATTAAAATTTGCGACAGTATAAAATTAGTTTTTGAAAAATTTACTATATAAAAGGCAATCCCTGGCGTAATTAAAATTTGTGACAGTTGAAAATTATTTTTTGAATAATTTACTATAGAAAAGGCAATCCCTGGCGCAATTAAAATTTGCGACAGTATAAAATTAGTTTTTGAAAAATTTACTATAGAAAAGGCAATCCCTGGCGCAATTAAAATTTGCGACAGTATAAAATTAGTTTTTGAATAATTTACTATATAAAAGGCAATCCCTGGGATATTTAAAATTTGCGACAGTATAAAATTATTTTTTGAATAATTTACTGTATAAAAGGCAATCCCTGGGATATTTAAAATTTGCGACAGTATAAAATTAGTTTTTGAATAATTTACTATATAAAAGGCAATCCCTGGAGCAATTAAAATTTGCGACAGTATAAAATTATTTTTTGAATAATTTACTATAGAAAAGGCAATCCCTGGCGCAATTAAAATTTGCGACAGTATAAAATTAGTTTTTGAATAATTTACTGTAGAAAAGGCAATCCCTGGGATATTTAAAATTTGCGACAGTATAAAATTAGTTTTTGAATAATTTACTATAGAAAAGGCAATCCCTGGCGTAATTAAAATTTGCGACAGTAGAAAATTAGTTTTTGAATAATTTACTATAGAAAAGGCAATCCCTGGGATATTTAAAATTTGCGACAGTAGAAAATTAGTTTTTGAATAATTTACTATAGAAAAGGCAATCCCTGGCGCAATTAAAATTTGCGACAGTATAAAATTAGTTTTTGAAAAATTTACTATATAAAAGGCAATCCCTGGCGCAATTAAAATTTGCGACAGTATAAAATTAGTTTTTGAATAATTTACTATAGAAAAGGCAATCCCTGGCGCACATAAAATTTGCGACAGTTGAAAATTATTTTTTGAATAATTTACTATAGAAAAGGCAATCCCTGGCGCAATTAAAATTTGTGACAGTTGAAAATTAGTTTTTGAAAAATTTACTGTAGAAAAGGCAATCCCTGGGATATTTAAAATTTGCGACAGTATAAAATTAGTTTTTGAAAAATTTACTATATAAAAGGCAATCCCTGGAGCAATTAAAATTTGTGACAGTTGAAAATTATTTTTTGAATAATTTACTATAGAAAAGGCAATCCCTGGCGCAATTAAAATTTGCGACAGTATAAAATTATTTTTTGAAAAATTTACTATAGAAAAGGCAATCCCTGGCGTAATTAAAATTTGCGACAGTATAAAATTAGTTTTTGAAAAATTTACTATATAAAAGGCAATCCCTGGCGCAATTAAAATTTGTGACAGTTGAAAATTATTTTTTGAATAATTTACTATAGAAAAGGCAATCCCTGGCGCAATTAAAATTTGCGACAGTATAAAATTATTTTTTGAATAATTTACTATAGAAAAGGCAATCCCTGGCGCAATTAAAATTTGTGACAGTTGAAAATTAGTTTTTGAAAAATTTACTGTAGAAAAGGCAATCCCTGGGATATTTAAAATTTGCGACAGTAGAAAATTAGTTTTTGAATAATTTACTATAGAAAAGGCAATCCCTGGCGCACATAAAATTTGCGACAGTATAAAATTATTTTTTGAATAATTTACTGTAGAAAAGGCAATCCCTGGCGCAATTAAAATTTGCGACAGTATAAAATTAGTTTTTGAATAATTTACTGTAGAAAAGGCAATCCCTGGGATATTTAAAATTTGCGACAGTATAAAATTAGTTTTTGAATAATTTACTATAGAAAAGGCAATCCCTGGCGTAATTAAAATTTGCGACAGTATAAAATTATTTTTTGAATAATTTACTGTAGAAAAGGCAATCCCTGGCGCAATTAAAATTTGTGACAGTTGAAAATTATTTTTTGAATAATTTACTATAGAAAAGGCAATCCCTGGCGCAATTAAAATTTGCGACAGTATAAAATTAGTTTTTGAATAATTTACTATAGAAAAGGCAATCCCTGGCGCAATTAAAATTTGCGACAGTATAAAATTAGTTTTTGAAAAATTTACTATATAAAAGGCAATCCCTGGCGTAATTAAAATTTGCGACAGTATAAAATTATTTTTTGAATAATTTACTATAGAAAAGGCAATCCCTGGGATATTTAAAATTTGCGACAGTAGAAAATTAGTTTTTGAATAATTTACTATAGAAAAGGCAATCCCTGGCGCAATTAAAATTTGCGACAGTATAAAATTATTTTTTGAATAATTTACTGTAGAAAAGGCAATCCCTGGCGCAATTAAAATTTGCGACAGTATAAAATTAGTTTTTGAAAAATTTACTATATAAAAGGCAATCCCTGGCGCAATTAAAATTTGCGACAGTAGAAAATTAGTTTTTGAATAATTTACTGTAGAAAAGGCAATCCCTGGGATATTTAAAATTTGCGACAGTATAAAATTATTTTTTGAATAATTTACTGTAGAAAAGGCAATCCCTGGCGCAATTAAAATTTGTGACAGTTGAAAATTAGTTTTTGAAAAATTTACTGTAGAAAAGGCAATCCCTGGGATATTTAAAATTTGCGACAGTATAAAATTAGTTTTTGAATAATTTACTATAGAAAAGGCAATCCCTGGCGCAATTAAAATTTGTGACAGTTGAAAATTAGTTTTTGAAAAATTTACTGTAGAAAAGGCAATCCCTGGGATATTTAAAATTTGCGACAGTAGAAAATTAGTTTTTGAATAATTTACTATAGAAAAGGCAATCCCTGGCGCACATAAAATTTGCGACAGTTGAAAATTAGTTTTTGAAAAATTTACTGTAGAAAAGGCAATCCCTGGCGCAATTAAAATTTGCGACAGTATAAAATTAGTTTTTGAAAAATTTACTATAGAAAAGGCAATCCCTGGCGCAATTAAAATTTGCGACAGTATAAAATTATTTTTTGAATAATTTACTGTAGAAAAGGCAATCCCTGGCGTAATTAAAATTTGTGACAGTATAAAATTATTTTTTGAATAATTTACTGTAGAAAAGGCAATCCCTGGCGCACATAAAATTTGCGACAGTATAAAATTATTTTTTGAATAATTTACTATAGAAAAGGCAATCCCTGGAGCAATTAAAATTTGCGACAGTATAAAATTAGTTTTTGAAAAATTTACTGTAGAAAAGGCAATCCCTGGGATATTTAAAATTTGCGACAGTTGAAAATTATTTTTTGAATAATTTACTGTAGAAAAGGCAATCCCTGGCGCAATTAAAATTTGTGACAGTATAAAATTATTTTTTGAATAATTTACTATAGAAAAGGCAATCCCTGGCGCACATAAAATTTGCGACAGTATAAAATTATTTTTTGAATAATTTACTATAGAAAAGGCAATCCCTGGCGCACATAAAATTTGCGACAGTTGAAAATTATTTTTTGAATAATTTACTGTAGAAAAGGCAATCCCTGGCGTAATTAAAATTTGTGACAGTATAAAATTATTTTTTGAATAATTTACTATAGAAAAGGCAATCCCTGGGATATTTAAAATTTGCGACAGTATAAAATTATTTTTTGAATAATTTACTGTAGAAAAGGCAATCCCTGGGATATTTAAAATTTGCGACAGTATAAAATTATTTTTTGAATAATTTACTATAGAAAAGGCAATCCCTGGGATATTTAAAATTTGCGACAGTATAAAATTAGTTTTTGAATAATTTACTATAGAAAAGGCAATCCCTGGCGCAATTAAAATTTGCGACAGTAGAAAATTAGTTTTTGAATAATTTACTATAGAAAAGGCAATCCCTGGCGCAATTAAAATTTGCGACAGTATAAAATTAGTTTTTGAATAATTTACTGTAGAAAAGGCAATCCCTGGGATATTTAAAATTTGCGACAGTATAAAATTAGTTTTTGAATAATTTACTATAGAAAAGGCAATCCCTGGCGCAATTAAAATTTGCGACAGTATAAAATTATTTTTTGAATAATTTACTATAGAAAAGGCAATCCCTGGCGCACATAAAATTTGCGACAGTATAAAATTATTTTTTGAATAATTTACTATAGAAAAGGCAATCCCTGGGATATTTAAAATTTGCGACAGTATAAAATTATTTTTTGAATAATTTACTATAGAAAAGGCAATCCCTGGCGCAATTAAAATTTGTGACAGTTGAAAATTAGTTTTTGAATAATTTACTGTAGAAAAGGCAATCCCTGGGATATTTAAAATTTGCGACAGTATAAAATTATTTTTTGAATAATTTACTATAGAAAAGGCAATCCCTGGCGCAATTAAAATTTGTGACAGTTGAAAATTAGTTTTTGAATAATTTACTGTAGAAAAGGCAATCCCTGGCGCAATTAAAATTTGTGACAGTTGAAAATTATTTTTTGAATAATTTACTATAGAAAAGGCAATCCCTGGGATATTTAAAATTTGCGACAGTATAAAATTATTTTTTGAATAATTTACTATAGAAAAGGCAATCCCTGGCGCAATTAAAATTTGCGACAGTATAAAATTAGTTTTTGAAAAATTTACTATATAAAAGGCAATCCCTGGGATATTTAAAATTTGCGACAGTATAAAATTAGTTTTTGAATAATTTACTATAGAAAAGGCAATCCCTGGCGCAATTAAAATTTGCGACAGTATAAAATTAGTTTTTGAATAATTTACTGTAGAAAAGGCAATCCCTGGGATATTTAAAATTTGCGACAGTTGAAAATTATTTTTTGAATAATTTACTGTAGAAAAGGCAATCCCTGGCGCAATTAAAATTTGCGACAGTATAAAATTAGTTTTTGAATAATTTACTGTAGAAAAGGCAATCCCTGGGATATTTAAAATTTGCGACAGTTGAAAATTATTTTTTGAATAATTTACTATAGAAAAGGCAATCCCTGGCGCACATAAAATTTGCGACAGTATAAAATTAGTTTTTGAATAATTTACTATATAAAAGGCAATCCCTGGCGCACATAAAATTTGCGACAGTATAAAATTAGTTTTTGAAAAATTTACTATAGAAAAGGCAATCCCTGGCGCAATTAAAATTTGCGACAGTATAAAATTAGTTTTTGAATAATTTACTGTAGAAAAGGCAATCCCTGGGATATTTAAAATTTGCGACAGTATAAAATTATTTTTTGAATAATTTACTATAGAAAAGGCAATCCCTGGGATATTTAAAATTTGCGACAGTAGAAAATTATTTTTTGAATAATTTACTATAGAAAAGGCAATCCCTGGGATATTTAAAATTTGCGACAGTATAAAATTATTTTTTGAATAATTTACTATAGAAAAGGCAATCCCTGGCGCAATTAAAATTTGCGACAGTATAAAATTAGTTTTTGAATAATTTACTGTAGAAAAGGCAATCCCTGGGATATTTAAAATTTGCGACAGTTGAAAATTATTTTTTGAATAATTTACTATAGAAAAGGCAATCCCTGGCGCACATAAAATTTGCGACAGTATAAAATTAGTTTTTGAATAATTTACTATATAAAAGGCAATCCCTGGCGCACATAAAATTTGCGACAGTATAAAATTAGTTTTTGAAAAATTTACTATAGAAAAGGCAATCCCTGGCGCAATTAAAATTTGCGACAGTAGAAAATTAGTTTTTGAATAATTTACTATAGAAAAGGCAATCCCTGGGATATTTAAAATTTGCGACAGTATAAAATTAGTTTTTGAATAATTTACTATAGAAAAGGCAATCCCTGGCGCAATTAAAATTTGTGACAGTTGAAAATTATTTTTTGAATAATTTACTATAGAAAAGGCAATCCCTGGCGCACATAAAATTTGCGACAGTATAAAATTAGTTTTTGAATAATTTACTATAGAAAAGGCAATCCCTGGCGCACATAAAATTTGCGACAGTTGAAAATTATTTTTTGAATAATTTACTATAGAAAAGGCAATCCCTGGGATATTTAAAATTTGCGACAGTATAAAAATTATTTTTTGAATAATTTACTGTAGAAAAGGCAATCCCTGGGATATTTAAAATTTGCGACAGTTGAAAATTATTTTTTGAATAATTTACTATAGAAAAGGCAATCCCTGGGATATTTAAAATTTGCGACAGTATAAAATTATTTTTTGAATAATTTACTATAGAAAAGGCAATCCCTGGGATATTTAAAATTTGCGACAGTATAAAATTAGTTTTTGAATAATTTACTATAGAAAAGGCAATCCCTGGCGCAATTAAAATTTGCGACAGTAGAAAATTAGTTTTTGAATAATTTACTATAGAAAAGGCAATCCCTGGCGCAATTAAAATTTGCGACAGTATAAAATTAGTTTTTGAATAATTTACTGTAGAAAAGGCAATCCCTGGGATATTTAAAATTTGCGACAGTATAAAATTAGTTTTTGAATAATTTACTATAGAAAAGGCAATCCCTGGCGCAATTAAAATTTGCGACAGTATAAAATTATTTTTTGAATAATTTACTATAGAAAAGGCAATCCCTGGCGCACATAAAATTTGCGACAGTATAAAATTATTTTTTGAATAATTTACTATAGAAAAGGCAATCCCTGGGATATTTAAAATTTGCGACAGTATAAAATTATTTTTTGAATAATTTACTATAGAAAAGGCAATCCCTGGCGCAATTAAAATTTGTGACAGTTGAAAATTAGTTTTTGAATAATTTACTGTAGAAAAGGCAATCCCTGGGATATTTAAAATTTGCGACAGTATAAAATTATTTTTTGAATAATTTACTATAGAAAAGGCAATCCCTGGCGCAATTAAAATTTGCGACAGTATAAAATTAGTTTTTGAATAATTTACTATAGAAAAGGCAATCCCTGGGATATTTAAAATTTGCGACAGTATAAAATTAGTTTTTGAATAATTTACTATAGAAAAGGCAATCCCTGGCGCAATTAAAATTTGCGACAGTATAAAATTAGTTTTTGAAAAATTTACTATATAAAAGGCAATCCCTGGGATATTTAAAATTTGCGACAGTATAAAATTAGTTTTTGAATAATTTACTATAGAAAAGGCAATCCCTGGCGCAATTAAAATTTGCGACAGTATAAAATTAGTTTTTGAATAATTTACTGTAGAAAAGGCAATCCCTGGGATATTTAAAATTTGCGACAGTATAAAATTAGTTTTTGAATAATTTACTATAGAAAAGGCAATCCCTGGCGCAATTAAAATTTGCGACAGTATAAAATTAGTTTTTGAATAATTTACTGTAGAAAAGGCAATCCCTGGGATATTTAAAATTTGCGACAGTTGAAAATTATTTTTTGAATAATTTACTATAAGAAAAGGCAATCCCTGGCGCACATAAAATTTGTGACAGTTGAAAATTATTTTTTGAATAATTTACTATAGAAAAGGCAATCCCTGGCGCACATAAAATTTGCGACAGTATAAAATTATTTTTTGAATAATTTACTATAGAAAAGGCAATCCCTGGCGCAATTAAAATTTGCGACAGTAGAAAATTATTTTTTGAATAATTTACTATAGAAAAGGCAATCCCTGGGATATTTAAAATTTGCGACAGTATAAAATTATTTTTTGAATAATTTACTATAGAAAAGGCAATCCCTGGGATATTTAAAATTTGCGACAGTATAAAATTATTTTTTGAATAATTTACTGTAGAAAAGGCAATCCCTGGCGCAATTAAAATTTGTGACAGTTGAAAATTATTTTTTGAATAATTTACAATAGAAAAGGCAATCCCTGGCGTAATTAAAATTTGCGACAGTATAAAATTAGTTTTTGAATAATTTACTATAGAAAAGGCAATCCCTGGCGTAATTAAAATTTGTGACAGTTGAAAATTATTTTTTGAATAATTTACTATAGAAAAGGCAATCCCTGGCGCAATTAAAATTTGCGACAGTATAAAATTAGTTTTTGAATAATTTACTATAGAAAAGGCAATCCCTGGGATATTTAAAATTTGCGACAGTAGAAAATTAGTTTTTGAATAATTTACTATAGAAAAGGCAATCCCTGGGATATTTAAAATTTGCGACAGTATAAAATTATTTTTTGAATAATTTACTATAGAAAAGGCAATCCCTGGGATATTTAAAATTTGCGACAGTATAAAATTATTTTTTGAATAATTTACTGTAGAAAAGGCAATCCCTGGCGCACATAAAATTTGCGACAGTATAAAATTAGTTTTTGAATAATTTACTATAGAAAAGGCAATCCCTGGCGTAATTAAAATTTGCGACAGTATAAAATTAGTTTTTGAATAATTTACTATAGAAAAGGCAATCCCTGGCGCAATTAAAATTTGTGACAGTTGAAAATTATTTTTTGAATAATTTACTATAGAAAAGGCAATCCCTGGCGCAATTAAAATTTGTGACAGTTGAAAATTATTTTTTGAATAATTTACTATAGAAAAGGCAATCCCTGGCGCAATTAAAATTTGCGACAGTATAAAATTAGTTTTTGAATAATTTACTATAGAAAAGGCAATCCCTGGCGCACATAAAATTTGCGACAGTATAAAATTAGTTTTTGAATAATTTACTATATAAAAGGCAATCCCTGGCGCACATAAAATTTGCGACAGTATAAAATTAGTTTTTGAAAAATTTACTATAGAAAAGGCAATCCCTGGCGCAATTAAAATTTGCGACAGTATAAAATTAGTTTTTGAATAATTTACTGTAGAAAAGGCAATCCCTGGGATATTTAAAATTTGCGACAGTATAAAATTATTTTTTGAATAATTTACTATAGAAAAGGCAATCCCTGGCGCAATTAAAATTTGCGACAGTAGAAAATTAGTTTTTGAATAATTTACTATAGAAAAGGCAATCCCTGGGATATTTAAAATTTGCGACAGTATAAAATTAGTTTTTGAATAATTTACTATAGAAAAGGCAATCCCTGGCGCAATTAAAATTTGTGACAGTTGAAAATTATTTTTTGAATAATTTACTATAGAAAAGGCAATCCCTGGCGCAATTAAAATTTGTGACAGTTGAAAATTATTTTTTGAATAATTTACTATAGAAAAGGCAATCCCTGGGATATTTAAAATTTGTGACAGTTGAAAATTATTTTTTGAATAATTTACTATAGAAAAGGCAATCCCTGGCGCACATAAAATTTGCGACAGTATAAAATTATTTTTTGAATAATTTACTATAGAAAAGGCAATCCCTGGCGCACATAAAATTTGCGACAGTATAAAATTAGTTTTTGAATAATTTACTATAGAAAAGGCAATCCCTGGCGCACATAAAATTTGCGACAGTATAAAATTAGTTTTTGAATAATTTACTGTAGAAAAGGCAATCCCTGGGATATTTAAAATTTGCGACAGTATAAAATTATTTTTTGAATAATTTACTATAGAAAAGGCAATCCCTGGCGCAATTAAAATTTGCGACAGTAGAAAATTAGTTTTTGAATAATTTACTATAGAAAAGGCAATCCCTGGGATATTTAAAATTTGCGACAGTATAAAATTAGTTTTTGAATAATTTACTATAGAAAAGGCAATCCCTGGCGCAATTAAAATTTGTGACAGTTGAAAATTATTTTTTGAATAATTTACTATAGAAAAGGCAATCCCTGGCGCAATTAAAATTTGTGACAGTTGAAAATTATTTTTTGAATAATTTACTATAGAAAAGGCAATCCCTGGGATATTTAAAATTTGTGACAGTTGAAAATTATTTTTTGAATAATTTACTATAGAAAAGGCAATCCCTGGCGCACATAAAATTTGCGACAGTATAAAATTATTTTTTGAATAATTTACTATAGAAAAGGCAATCCCTGGCGCACATAAAATTTGCGACAGTATAAAATTATTTTTTGAATAATTTACTATAAAAAAGGCAATCCCTGGGATATTTAAAATTTGCGACAGTATAAAATTATTTTTTGAATAATTTACTATAGAAAAGGCAATCCCTGGCGCAATTAAAATTTGTGACAGTTGAAAATTATTTTTTGAATAATTTACTATAGAAAAGGCAATCCCTGGCGCAATTAAAATTTGTGACAGTTGAAAATTATTTTTTGAATAATTTACTATAGAAAAGGCAATCCCTGGCGTAATTAAAATTTGCGACAGTAGAAAATTAGTTTTTGAATAATTTACTATAGAAAAGGCAATCCCTGGCGCAATTAAAATTTGCGACAGTAGAAAATTATTTTTTGAATAATTTACTATAGAAAAGGCAATCCCTGGCGCACATAAAATTTGTGACAGTATAAAATTAGTTTTTGAAAAATTTACTATATAAAAGGCAATCCCTGGCGCAATTAAAATTTGCGACAGTATAAAATTAGTTTTTGAATAATTTACTATAGAAAAGGCAATCCCTGGCGTAATTAAAATTTGCGACAGTATAAAATTAGTTTTTGAATAATTTACTATAGAAAAGGCAATCCCTGGCGCAATTAAAATTTGTGACAGTTGAAAATTATTTTTTGAATAATTTACTATAGAAAAGGCAATCCCTGGCGCAATTAAAATTTGTGACAGTTGAAAATTATTTTTTGAATAATTTACTATAGAAAAGGCAATCCCTGGCGCAATTAAAATTTGCGACAGTATAAAATTAGTTTTTGAATAATTTACTATAGAAAAGGCAATCCCTGGCGCAATTAAAATTTGCGACAGTATAAAATTAGTTTTTGAAAAATTTACTATATAAAAGGCAATCCCTGGCGTAATTAAAATTTGCGACAGTATAAAATTATTTTTTGAATAATTTACTGTAGAAAAGGCAATCCCTGGCGCAATTAAAATTTGTGACAGTTGAAAATTATTTTTTGAATAATTTACTATAGAAAAGGCAATCCCTGGCGTAATTAAAATTTGCGACAGTATAAAATTAGTTTTTGAATAATTTACTATAGAAAAGGCAATCCCTGGCGTAATTAAAATTTGTGACAGTTGAAAATTATTTTTTGAATAATTTACTATAGAAAAGGCAATCCCTGGCGCAATTAAAATTTGCGACAGTATAAAATTAGTTTTTGAATAATTTACTATAGAAAAGGCAATCCCTGGCGTAATTAAAATTTGCGACAGTATAAAATTAGTTTTTGAATAATTTACTATAGAAAAGGCAATCCCTGGCGTAATTAAAATTTGCGACAGTATAAAATTAGTTTTTGAATAATTTACTGTAGAAAAGGCAATCCCTGGGATATTTAAAATTTGCGACAGTATAAAATTATTTTTTGAATAATTTACTATAGAAAAGGCAATCCCTGGCGCAATTAAAATTTGTGACAGTTGAAAATTATTTTTTGAATAATTTACTATAGAAAAGGCAATCCCTGGCGCAATTAAAATTTGCGACAGTATAAAATTAGTTTTTGAATAATTTACTATAGAAAAGGCAATCCCTGGCGTAATTAAAATTTGCGACAGTATAAAATTAGTTTTTGAATAATTTACTATAGAAAAGGCAATCCCTGGCGTAATTAAAATTTGCGACAGTATAAAATTAGTTTTTGAATAATTTACTGTAGAAAAGGCAATCCCTGGGATATTTAAAATTTGCGACAGTATAAAATTATTTTTTGAATAATTTACTATAGAAAAGGCAATCCCTGGCGCAATTAAAATTTGTGACAGTTGAAAATTAGTTTTTGAATAATTTACTGTAGAAAAGGCAATCCCTGGCGCAATTAAAATTTGCGACAGTATAAAATTAGTTTTTGAAAAATTTACTATATAAAAGGCAATCCCTGGCGTAATTAAAATTTGCGACAGTATAAAATTATTTTTTGAATAATTTACTGTAGAAAAGGCAATCCCTGGCGCAATTAAAATTTGTGACAGTTGAAAATTATTTTTTGAATAATTTACTATAGAAAAGGCAATCCCTGGCGTAATTAAAATTTGCGACAGTATAAAATTAGTTTTTGAATAATTTACTATAGAAAAGGCAATCCCTGGCGTAATTAAAATTTGTGACAGTTGAAAATTATTTTTTGAATAATTTACTATAGAAAAGGCAATCCCTGGCGCAATTAAAATTTGCGACAGTATAAAATTAGTTTTTGAATAATTTACTATAGAAAAGGCAATCCCTGGGATATTTAAAATTTGCGACAGTAGAAAATTAGTTTTTGAATAATTTACTATAGAAAAGGCAATCCCTGGGATATTTAAAATTTGCGACAGTATAAAATTAGTTTTTGAATAATTTACTATAGAAAAGGCAATCCCTGGCGCACATAAAATTTGCGACAGTTGAAAATTATTTTTTGAATAATTTACTATAGAAAAGGCAATCCCTGGCGCACATAAAATTTGCGACAGTATAAAATTAGTTTTTGAATAATTTACTATATAAAAGGCAATCCCTGGCGCACATAAAATTTGCGACAGTATAAAATTAGTTTTTGAATAATTTACTGTAGAAAAGGCAATCCCTGGCGCAATTAAAATTTGTGACAGTTGAAAATTATTTTTTGAATAATTTACTATAGAAAAGGCAATCCCTGGCGCACATAAAATTTGCGACAGTATAAAATTATTTTTTGAATAATTTACTATAGAAAAGGCAATCCCTGGCGCACATAAAATTTGCGACAGTATAAAATTATTTTTTGAATAATTTACTATAGAAAAGGCAATCCCTGGCGCACATAAAATTTGTGACAGTATAAAATTAGTTTTTGAAAAATTTACTATATAAAAGGCAATCCCTGGCGTAATTAAAATTTGCGACAGTATAAAATTAGTTTTTGAATAATTTACTATAGAAAAGGCAATCCCTGGGATATTTAAAATTTGCGACAGTATAAAATTATTTTTTGAATAATTTACTATAGAAAAGGCAATCCCTGGCGCACATAAAATTTGCGACAGTATAAAATTAGTTTTTGAAAAATTTACTATAGAAAAGGCAATCCCTGGGATATTTAAAATTTGCGACAGTATAAAATTATTTTTTGAATAATTTACTATAGAAAAGGCAATCCCTGGCGCACATAAAATTTGCGACAGTATAAAATTAGTTTTTGAATAATTTACTATAGAAAAGGCAATCCCTGGCGCAATTAAAATTTGTGACAGTTGAAAATTATTTTTTGAATAATTTACTATAGAAAAGGCAATCCCTGGCGCACATAAAATTTGTGACAGTATAAAATTAGTTTTTGAAAAATTTACTATATAAAAGGCAATCCCTGGCGCACATAAAATTTGTGACAGTATAAAATTAGTTTTTGAAAAATTTACTATATAAAAGGCAATCCCTGGCGTAATTAAAATTTGCGACAGTATAAAATTAGTTTTTGAATAATTTACTATAGAAAAGGCAATCCCTGGGATATTTAAAATTTGCGACAGTATAAAATTATTTTTTGAATAATTTACTATAGAAAAGGCAATCCCTGGGATATTTAAAATTTCCGACAGTTGAAAATTATTTTTTGAATAATTTACTATAGAAAAGGCAATCCCTGGCGCACATAAAATTTGCGACAGTATAAAATTATTTTTTGAATAATTTACTATAGAAAAGGCAATCCCTGGCGCACATAAAATTTGCGACAGTATAAAATTATTTTTTTGAATAATTTACTATAGAAAAGGCAATCCCTGGCGCACATAAAATTTGCGACAGTATAAAATTAGTTTTTGAATAATTTACTATATAAAAGGCAATCCCTGGCGCACATAAAATTTGCGACAGTATAAAATTAGTTTTTGAATAATTTACTGTAGAAAAGGCAATCCCTGGCGCAATTAAAATTTGCGACAGTATAAAATTATTTTTTGAATAATTTACTATAGAAAAGGCAATCCCTGGCGCAATTAAAATTTCCGACAGTATAAAATTATTTTTTGAATAATTTACTATAGAAAAGGCAATCCCTGGCGCAATTAAAATTTGCGACAGTATAAAATTATTTTTTGAATAATTTACTGTAGAAAAGGCAATCCCTGGCGCACATAAAATTTGCGACAGTATAAAATTAGTTTTTGAATAATTTACTATAGAAAAGGCAATCCCTGGGATATTTAAAATTTGCGACAGTAGAAAATTAGTTTTTGAATAATTTACTATAGAAAAGGCAATCCCTGGGATATTTAAAATTTGCGACAGTATAAAATTATTTCTTGAATAATTTACTATAGAAAAGGCAATCCCTGGCGCACATAAAATTTGTGACAGTTGAAAATTATTTTTTGAATAATTTACTATAGAAAAGGCAATCCCTGGCGCAATTAAAATTTGCGACAGTATAAAATTAGTTTTTGAATAATTTACTATAGAAAAGGCAATCCCTGGCGTAATTAAAATTTGCGACAGTATAAAATTAGTTTTTGAATAATTTACTATAGAAAAGGCAATCCCTGGCGCAATTAAAATTTGTGACAGTTGAAAATTATTTTTTGAATAATTTACTATAGAAAAGGCAATCCCTGGCGCACATAAAATTTGCGACAGTATAAAATTAGTTTTTGAATAATTTACTATAGAAAAGGCAATCCCTGGCGCAATTAAAATTTGTGACAGTTGAAAATTAGTTTTTGAATAATTTACTATAGAAAAGTCAATCCCTGGCGCAATTAAAATTTGCGACAGTAGAAAATTATTTTTTGAATAATTTACTATATAAAAGGCAATCCCTGGCGCAATTAAAATTTGTGACAGTTGAAAATTATTTTTTGAATAATTTACTATAGAAAAGGCAATCCCTGGCGCAATTAAAATTTGTGACAGTTGAAAATTATTTTTTGAATAATTTACTATAGAAAAGGCAATCCCTGGCGCAATTAAAATTTGCGACAGTATAAAATTAGTTTTTGAATAATTTACTGTAGAAAAGGCAATCCCTGGGATATTTAAAATTTGCGACAGTATAAAATTATTTTTTGAATAATTTACTATATAAAAGGCAATCCCTGGGATATTTAAAATTTGTGACAGTTGAAAATTATTTTTTGAATAATTTACTATAGAAAAGGCAATCCCTGGCGTAATTAAAATTTGCGACAGTATAAAATTAGTTTTTGAATAATTTACTGTAGAAAAGGCAATCCCTGGCGCAATTAAAATTTGCGACAGTATAAAATTATTTTTTGAATAATTTACTATAGAAAAGGCAATCCCTGGCGCAATTAAAATTTGTGACAGTATAAAATTATTTTTTGAATAATTTACTATAGAAAAGGCAATCCCTGGCGCACATAAAATTTGTGACAGTTGAAAATTATTTTTTGAATAATTTACTATAGAAAAGGCAATCCCTGGCGCACATAAAATTTGCGACAGTATAAAATTAGTTTTTGAAAAATTTACTGTAGAAAAGGCAATCCCTGGCGCAATTAAAATTTGCGACAGTATAAAATTAGTTTTTGAAAAATTTACTATATAAAAGGCAATCCCTGGCGTAATTAAAATTTGCGACAGTATAAAATTATTTTTTGAATAATTTACTATAGAAAAGGCAATCCCTGGGATATTTAAAATTTGCGACAGTATAAAATTATTTTTTGAATAATTTACTATAGAAAAGGCAACCCCTGGCGCAATTAAAATTTGCGATAGTATAAAATTAGTTTTTGAATAATTTACTATAGAAAAGGCAATCCCTGGGATATTGAAAATTTGCGACAGTATAAAATTATTTTTTGAATAATTTACTATAGAATAGGCAATCCCTGGCGCACATAAAATTTGTGACAGTTGAAAATTATTTTTTGAATAATTTACTATAGAAAAGTCAATCCCTGGCGCAATTAAAATTTGTGACAGTTGAAAATTAGTTTTTGAATAATTTACTATAGAAAAGTCAATCCCTGGCGCAATTAAAATTTGCGACAGTAGAAAATTATTTTTTGAATAATTTACTATATAAAAGGCAATCCCTGGCGCAATTAAAATTTGTGACAGTTGAAAATTATTTTTTGAATAATTTACTATAGAAAAGGCAATCCCTGGGATATTTAAAATTTGCGACAGTAGAAAATTATTTTTTGAATAATTTACTATAGAAAAGGCAATCCCTGGCGCAATTAAAATTTGTGACAGTTGAAAATTATTTTTTGAATAATTTACTATAGAAAAGGCAATCCCTGGCGCAATTAAAATTTGCGACAGTATAAAATTATTTTTTGAATAATTTACTATAGAAAAGGCAATCCCTGGGATATTTAAAATTTGCGACAGTATAAAATTATTTTTTGAATAATTTACTATAGAAAAGGCAATCCCTGGCGCAATTAAAATTTGCGATAGTATAAAATTAGTTATTGAATAATTTACTATAGAAAAGGCAATCCCTGGGATATTTAAAATTTGCGACAGTATAAAATTATTTTTTGAATAATTTACTATAGAATAGGCAATCCCTGGCGCAATTAAAATTTGTGACAGTTGAAAATTATTTTTTGAATAATTTACTATAGAAAAGGCAATCCCTGGCGCAATTAAAATTTGCGACAGTATAAAATTAGTTTTTGAATAATTTACTGTAGAAAAGGCAATCCCTGGGATATTTAAAATTTGCGACAGTATAAAATTATTTTTTGAATAATTTACTATATAAAAGGCAATCCCTGGGATATTTAAAATTTGTGACAGTTGAAAATTATTTTTTGAATAATTTACTATAGAAAAGGCAATCCCTGGCGTAATTAAAATTTGCGACAGTATAAAATTAGTTTTTGAATAATTTACTGTAGAAAAGGCAATCCCTGGCGCAATTAAAATTTGCGACAGTATAAAATTATTTTTTGAATAATTTACTATAGAAAAGGCAATCCCTGGCGCAATTAAAATTTGTGACAGTATAAAATTATTTTTTGAATAATTTACTATAGAAAAGGCAATCCCTGGCGCACATAAAATTTGTGACAGTTGAAAATTATTTTTTGAATAATTTACTATAGAAAAGGCAATCCCTGGCGCACATAAAATTTGCGACAGTATAAAATTAGTTTTTGAAAAATTTACTGTAGAAAAGGCAATCCCTGACGCAATTAAAATTTGCGACAGTATAAAATTAGTTTTTGAAAAATTTACTATATAAAAGGCAATCCCTGGCGTAATTAAAATTTGCGACAGTATAAAATTATTTTTTGAATAATTTACTATAGAAAAGGCAATCCCTGGGATATTTAAAATTTGCGACAGTATAAAATTATTTTTTGAATAATTTACTATAGAAAAGGCAATCCCTGGCGCAATTAAAATTTGCGATAGTATAAAATTAGTTTTTGAATAATTTACTATAGAAAAGGCAATCCCTGGGATATTTAAAATTTGCGACAGTATAAAATTATTTTTTGAATAATTTACTATAGAATAGGCAATCCCTGGCGCACATAAAATTTGTGACAGTTGAAAATTATTTTTTGAATAATTTACTATAGAAAAGGCAATCCCTGGCGCAATTAAAATTTGTGACAGTTGAAAATTAGTTTTTGAATAATTTACTATAAAAAAGTCAATCCCTGGCGCAATTAAAATTTGCGACAGTAGAAAATTATTTTTTGAATAATTTACTATATAAAAGGCAATCCCTGGCCCAATTAAAATTTGTGACAGTTGAAAATTATTTTTTGAATAATTTACTATAGAAAAGGCAATCCCTGGCGCAATTAAAATTTGTGACAGTTGAAAATTATTTTTTGAATAATTTACTATAGAAAAGGCAATCCCTGGCGCAATTAAAATTTGCGACAGTATAAAATTAGTTTTTGAATAATTTACTGTAGAAAAGGCAATCCCTGGGATATTTAAAATTTGCGACAGTATAAAATTATTTTTTGAATAATTTACTATAGAAAAGGCAATCCCTGGGATATTTAAAATTTGCGACAGTATAAAATTATTTTTTGAATAATTTACTATAGAAAAGGCAATCCCTGGCGCACATAAAATTTGCGACAGTTGAAAATTATTTTTTGAAAAATTTACTATATAAAAGGCAATCCCTGGCGCAATTAAAATTTGTGACAGTTGAAAATTATTTTTTGAATAATTTACTATAGAAAAGGCAATCCCTGGGATATTTAAAATTTGCGACAGTAGAAAATTATTTTTTGAATAATTTACTATAGAAAAGGCAATCCCTGGCGCAATTAAAATTTGTGACAGTTGAAAATTATTTTTTGAATAATTTACTATAGAAAAGGCAATCCCTGGCGCAATTAAAATTTGCGACAGTAGAAAATTATTTTTTGAATAATTTACTATAGAAAAGGCAATCCCTGGCGCAATTAAAATTTGCGACAGTATAAAATTATTTTTTGAATAATTTACTATAGAAAAGGCAATCCCTGGCGCAATTAAAATTTGCGACAGTATAAAATTATTTTTTGAATAATTTACTATATAAAAGGCAATCCCTGGCGCAATTAAAATTTGCGACAGTAGAAAATTAGTTTTTGAATAATTTACTGTAGAAAAGGCAATCCCTGGGATATTTAAAATTTGCGACAGTATAAAATTAGTTTTTGAATAATTTACTATAGAAAAGGCAATCCCTGGCGCAATTAAAATTTGTGACAGTTGAAAATTATTTTTTGAATAATTTACTATAGAAAAGGCAATCCCTGGCGCAATTAAAATTTGTGACAGTTGAAAATTAGTTTTTGAATAATTTACTATAGAAAAGGCAATCCCTGGCGCAATTAAAATTTGTGACAGTTGAAAATTATTTTTTGAATAATTTACTATAGAAAAGGCAATCCCTGGGATATTTAAAATTTGCGACAGTATAAAATTATTTTTTGAATAATTTACTATAGAAAAGGCAATCCCTGGCGCACATAAAATTTGCGACAGTATAAAATTAGTTTTTGAATAATTTACTATAGAAAAGGCAATCCCTGGCGCACATAAAATTTGCGACAGTTGAAAATTATTTTTTGAATAATTTACTATAGAAAAGGCAATCCCTGGCGCAATTAAAATTTGTGACAGTTGAAAATTATTTTTTGAATAATTTACTATAGAAAAGTCAATCCCTGGCGCAATTAAAATTTGTGACAGTTGAAAATTATTTTTTGAATAATTTACTATAGAAAAGGCAATCCCTGGCGCAATTAAAATTTGTGACAGTTGAAAATTATTTTTTGAATAATTTACTATAGAAAAGGCAATCCCTGGGATATTTAAAATTTGCGACAGTATAAAATTATTTTTTGAATAATTTACTATAGAAAAGGCAATCCCTGGGATATTTAAAATTTGCGACAGTATAAAATTAGTTTTTGAATAATTTACTATAGAAAAGGCAATCCCTGGCGCACATAAAATTTGCGACAGTATAAAATTAGTTTTTGAATAATTTACTATAGAAAAGGCAATCCCTGGCGCAATTAAAATTTGTGACAGTTGAAAATTATTTTTTGAATAATTTACTATAGAAAAGGCAATCCCTGGGATATTTAAAATTTGTGACAGTTGAAAATTATTTTTTGAATAATTTACTATAGAAAAGGCAATCCCTGGCGCACATAAAATTTGCGACAGTTGAAAATTATTTTTTGAATAATTTACTATAGAAAAGGCAATCCCTGGGATATTTAAAATTTGCGACAGTAGAAAATTATTTTTTGAATAATTTACTATAGAAAAGGCAATCCCTGGGATATTTAAAATTTGCGACAGTATAAAATTATTTTTTGAATAATTTACTATAGAAAAGGCAATCCCTGGGATATTTAAAATTTGTGACAGTTGAAAATTATTTTTTGAATAATTTACTATAGAAAAGGCAATCCCTGGGATATTTAAAATTTGCGACAGTATAAAATTATTTTTTGAATAATTTACTATAGAAAAGGCAATCCCTGGCGCAATTAAAATTTGTGACAGTTGAAAATTATTTTTTGAATAATTTACTATAGAAAAGGCAATCCCTGGCGCACATAAAATTTGCGACAGTATAAAATTAGTTTTTGAATAATTTACTATAGAAAAGGCAATCCCTGGCGCACATAAAATTTGCGACAGTTGAAAATTATTTTTTGAATAATTTACTATAGAAAAGGCAATCCCTGGGATATTTAAAATTTGCGACAGTATAAAATTATTTTTTGAATAATTTACTATAGAAAAGGCAATCCCTGGCGCACATAAAATTTGTGACAGTATAAAATTAGTTTTTGAATAATTTACTATAGAAAAGGCAATCCCTGGGATATTTAAAATTTGCGACAGTATAAAATTATTTTTTGAATAATTTACTATAGAATAGGCAATCCCTGGCGCACATAAAATTTGTGACAGTTGAAAATTATTTTTTGAATAATTTACTATAGAAAAGGCAATCCCTGGCGCACATAAAATTTGCGACAGTATAAAATTAGTTTTTGAAAAATTTACTGTAGAAAAGGCAATCCCTGGCGCAATTAAAATTTGCGACAGTATAAAATTAGTTTTTGAAAAATTTACTATATAAAAGGCAATCCCTGGCGTAATTAAAATTTGCGACAGTATAAAATTATTTTTTGAATAATTTACTATAGAAAAGGCAATCCCTGGGATATTTAAAATTTGCGACAGTATAAAATTATTTTTTGAATAATTTACTATAGAAAAGGCAATCCCTGGCGCAATTAAAATTTGTGACAGTTGAAAATTAGTTTTTGAATAATTTACTATAGAAAAGTCAATCCCTGGCGCAATTAAAATTTGCGACAGTAGAAAATTATTTTTTGAATAATTTACTATATAAAAGGCAATCCCTGGCGCAATTAAAATTTGTGACAGTTGAAAATTATTTTTTGAATAATTTACTATAGAAAAGGCAATCCCTGGCGCAATTAAAATTTGTGACAGTTGAAAATTATTTTTTGAATAATTTACTATAGAAAAGGCAATCCCTGGCGCAATTAAAATTTGCGACATTATAAAATTAGTTTTTGAATAATTTACTGTAGAAAAGGCAATCCCTGGGATATTTAAAATTTGCGACAGTATAAAATTATTTTTTGAATAATTTACTATATAAAAGGCAATCCCTGGCGCACATAAAATTTGCGACAGTATAAAATTAGTTTTTGAATAATTTACTGTAGAAAAGGCAATCCCTGGCGCAATTAAAATTTGCGACAGTATAAAATTAGTTTTTGAAAAATTTACTATATAAAAGGCAATCCCTGGCGCAATTAAAATTTGTGACAGTATAAAATTATTTTTTGAATAATTTACTATAGAAAAGGCAATCCCTGGGATATTTAAAATTTGCGACAGTATAAAATTATTTTTTGAATAATTTACTATAGAAAAGGCAATCCCTGGCGCACATAAAATTTGCGACAGTTGAAAATTATTTTTTGAAAAATTTACTATATAAAAGGCAATCCCTGGCGCAATTAAAATTTGTGACAGTTGAAAATTATTTTTTGAATAATTTACTATAGAAAAGGCAATCCCTGGGATATTTAAAATTTGCGACAGTAGAAAATTATTTTTTGAATAATTTACTATAGAAAAGGCAATCCCTGGCGCAATTAAAATTTGTGACAGTTGAAAATTATTTTTTGAATAATTTACTATAGAAAAGGCAATCCCTGGCGCAATTAAAATTTGCGACAGTAGAAAATTATTTTTTGAATAATTTACTATAGAAAAGGCAATCCCTGGCGCAATTAAAATTTGCGACAGTATAAAATTATTTTTTGAATAATTTACTATAGAAAAGGCAATCCCTGGCGCAATTAAAATTTGCGACAGTATAAAATTATTTTTTGAATAATTTACTATATAAAAGGCAATCCCTGGCGCAATTAAAATTTGCGACAGTAGAAAATTAGTTTTTGAATAATTTACTGTAGAAAAGGCAATCCCTGGGATATTTAAAATTTGCGACAGTATAAAATTAGTTTTTGAATAATTTACTATAGAAAAGGCAATCCCTGGCGCAATTAAAATTTGTGACAGTTGAAAATTATTTTTTGAATAATTTACTATAGAAAAGGCAATCCCTGGCGCAATTAAAATTTGTGACAGTTGAAAATTAGTTTTTGAATAATTTACTATAGAAAAGGCAATCCCTGGCGCAATTAAAATTTGTGACAGTTGAAAATTATTTTTTGAATAATTTACTATAGAAAAGGCAATCCCTGGGATATTTAAAATTTGCGACAGTATAAAATTATTTTTTGAATAATTTACTATAGAAAAGGCAATCCCTGGCGCACATAAAATTTGCGACAGTATAAAATTAGTTTTTGAATAATTTACTATAGAAAAGGCAATCCCTGGCGCACATAAAATTTGCGACAGTTGAAAATTATTTTTTGAATAATTTACTATAGAAAAGGCAATCCCTGGCGCAATTAAAATTTGTGACAGTTGAAAATTATTTTTTGAATAATTTACTATAGAAAAGTCAATCCCTGGCGCAATTAAAATTTGTGACAGTTGAAAATTATTTTTTGAATAATTTACTATAGAAAAGGCAATCCCTGGCGCAATTAAAATTTGTGACAGTTGAAAATTATTTTTTGAATAATTTACTATAGAAAAGGCAATCCCTGGGATATTTAAAATTTGCGACAGTATAAAATTATTTTTTGAATAATTTACTATAGAAAAGGCAATCCCTGGGATATTTAAAATTTGCGACAGTATAAAATTAGTTTTTGAATAATTTACTATAGAAAAGGCAATCCCTGGCGCACATAAAATTTCCGACAGTATAAAATTAGTTTTTGAATAATTTACTATAGAAAAGGCAATCCCTGGCGCAATTAAAATTTGTGACAGTTGAAAATTATTTTTTGAATAATTTACTATAGAAAAGGCAATCCCTGGGATATTTAAAATTTGTGACAGTTGAAAATTATTTTTTGAATAATTTACTATAGAAAAGGCAATCCCTGGCGCACATAAAATTTGCGACAGTTGAAAATTATTTTTTGAATAATTTACTATAGAAAAGGCAATCCCTGGGATATTTAAAATTTGCGACAGTAGAAAATTATTTTTTGAATAATTTACTATAGAAAAGGCAATCCCTGGGATATTTAAAATTTGCGACAGTATAAAATTATTTTTTGAATAATTTACTATAGAAAAGGCAATCCCTGGGATATTTAAAATTTGTGACAGTTGAAAATTATTTTTTGAATAATTTACTATAGAAAAGGCAATCCCTGGGATATTTAAAATTTGCGACAGTATAAAATTATTTTTTGAATAATTTACTATAGAAAAGGCAATCCCTGGCGCAATTAAAATTTGTGACAGTTGAAAATTATTTTTTGAATAATTTACTATAGAAAAGGCAATCCCTGGCGCACATAAAATTTGCGACAGTATAAAATTAGTTTTTGAATAATTTACTATAGAAAAGGCAATCCCTGGCGCACATAAAATTTGCGACAGTTGAAAATTATTTTTTGAATAATTTACTATAGAAAAGGCAATCCCTGGGATATTTAAAATTTGCGACAGTATAAAATTATTTTTTGAATAATTTACTATAGAAAAGGCAATCCCTGGCGCAATTAAAATTTGTGACAGTTGAAAATTATTTTTTGAATAATTTACTATAGAAAAGGCAATCCCTGGCGCACATAAAATTTGCGACAGTATAAAATTAGTTTTTGAATAATTTACTATAGAAAAGGCAATCCCTGGCGCACATAAAATTTGCGACAGTTGAAAATTATTTTTTGAATAATTTACTATAGAAAAGGCAATCCCTGGGATATTTAAAATTTGCGACAGTAGAAAATTATTTTTTGAATAATTTACTATAGAAAAGGCAATCCCTGGGATATTTAAAATTTGCGACAGTATAAAATTATTTTTTGAATAATTTACTATAGAAAAGGCAATCCCTGGCGCACATAAAATTTGTGACAGTTGAAAATTATTTTTTGAATAATTTACTGTAGAAAAGGCAATCCCTGGCGCACATAAAATTTGCGACAGTATAAAATTAGTTTTTGAATAATTTACTATAGAAAAGGCAATCCCTGGCGCAATTAAAATTTGCGACAGTTGAAAATTATTTTTTGAATAATTTACTATAGAAAAGGCAATCCCTGGGATATTTAAAATTTGCGACAGTATAAAATTATTTTTTGAATAATTTACTATAGAAAAGGCAATCCCTGGCGCAATTAAAATTTGCGACAGTTGAAAATTATTTTTTGAATAATTTACTGTAGAAAAGGCAATCCCTGGGATATTTAAAATTTGTGACAGTAGAAAATTATTTTTTGAATAATTTACTATAGAAAAGGCAATCCCTGGCGCAATTAAAATTTGTGACAGTTGAAAATTATTTTTTGAATAATTTACTATAGAAAAGGCAATCCCTGGGATATTTAAAATTTGCGACAGTTGAAAATTATTTTTTGAATAATTTACTATAGAAAAGGCAATCCCTGGCGCAATTAAAATTTGTGACAGTTGAAAATTATTTTTTGAATAATTTACTGTAGAAAAGGCAATCCCTGGGATATTTAAAATTTGTGACAGTAGAAAATTATTTTTTGAATAATTTACTATAGAAAAGGCAATCCATGGCGCAATTAAAATTTGTGACAGTTGAAAATTATTTTTTG
Organism: Dioctria linearis; assembly: GCA_963930735.1. Lineage (NCBI taxonomy): Eukaryota > Metazoa > Arthropoda > Insecta > Diptera > Asilidae > Dioctria > Dioctria linearis. The sequence goes on along the minus strand of CAWVNZ010002355.1, from coordinate 160,974 downwards.
AATAATTTACTATAGAAAAGGCAATCCCTGGGATATTTAAAATTTGCGACAGTTGAAAATTATTTTTTGAATAATTTACTATAGAAAAGGCAATCCCTGGCGCAATTAAAATTTGTGACAGTTGAAAATTATTTTTTGAATAATTTACTATAGAAAAGGCAATCCCTGGCGCACATAAAATTTGTGACAGTTGAAAATTATTTTTTGAATAATTTACTGTAGAAAAGGCAATCCCTGGCGCAATTAAAATTTGCGACAGTATAAAATTATTTTTTGAATAATTTACTATAGAAAAGGCAATCCCTGGCGCAATTAAAATTTGTGACAGTTGAAAATTATTTTTTGAATAATTTACTATAGAAAAGGCAATCCCTGGCGCAATTAAAATTTGTGACAGTTGAAAATTATTTTTTGAATAATTTACTATAGAAAAGGCAATCCCTGGCGCACATAAAATTTGCGACAGTTGAAAATTATTTTTTGAATAATTTACTATAGAAAAGGCAATCCCTGGGATATTTAAAATTTGCGACAGTAGAAAATTATTTTTTGAATAATTTACTATAGAAAAGGCAATCCCTGGGTTATTTAAAATTTGCGACAGTATAAAATTATTTTTTGAATAATTTACTATAGAAAAGGCAATCCCTGGCGCACATAAAATTTGTGACAGTTGAAAATTATTTTTTGAATAATTTACTGTAGAAAAGGCAATCCCTGGCGCACATAAAATTTGCGACAGTATAAAATTAGTTTTTGAATAATTTACTATAGAAAAGGCAATCCCTGGCGCACATAAAATTTGCGACAGTTGAAAATTATTTTTTGAATAATTTACTATAGAAAAGGCAATCCCTGGGATATTTAAAATTTGCGACAGTATAAAATTATTTTTTGAATAATTTACTATAGAAAAGGCAATCCCTGGCGCAATTAAAATTTGCGACAGTTGAAAATTATTTTTTGAATAATTTACTGTAGAAAAGGCAATCCCTGGGATATTTAAAATTTGTGACAGTAGAAAATTATTTTTTGAATAATTTACTATAGAAAAGGCAATCCCTGGCGCAATTCAAATTTGTGACAGTTGAAAATTATTTTTTGAATAATTTACTATAGAAAAGGCAATCCCTGGGATATTTAAAATTTGCGACAGTTGAAAATTATTTTTTGAATAATTTACTATAGAAAAGGCAATCCCTGGCGCAATTAAAATTTGTGACAGTTGAAAATTATTTTTTTAATAATTTACTATAGAAAAGGCAATCCCTGGCGCACATAAAATTTGTGACAGTTGAAAATTATTTTTTGAATAATTTACTGTAGAAAAGGCAATCCCTGGCGCAATTAAAATTTGCGACAGTATAAAATTATTTTTTGAATAATTTACTGTAGAAAAGGCAATCCCTGGCGCAATTAAAATTTGCGACAGTATAAAATTATTTTTTGAATAATTTACTATATAAAAGGCAATCCCTGGCGCAATTAAAATTTGTGACAGTTGAAAATTATTTTTTGAATAATTTACTATAGAAAAGGCAATCCCTGGCGCAATTAAAATTTGCGACAGTATAAAATTAGTTTATGAATAATTTACTATAGAAAAGGCAATCCCTGGCGCAATTAAAATTTGTGACAGTATAAAATTATTTTTTGAATAATTTACTATAGAAAAGGCAATCCCTGGCGCAATTAAAATTTGTGACAGTTGAAAATTATTTTTTGAATAATTTACTATAGAAAAGGCAATCCCTGGCGCACATAAAATTTGCGACAGTATAAAATTAGTTTTTGAAAAATTTACTATAGAAAAGGCAATCCCTGGGATATTTAAAATTTGCGACAGTTGAAAATTATTTTTTGAATAATTTACTATAGAAAAGGCAATCCCTGGCGCAATTAAAATTTGTGACAGTTGAAAATTATTTTTTGAATAATTTACTATAGAAAAGGCAATCCCTGGCGCACATAAAATTTGCGACAGTATAAAATTAGTTTTTGAATAATTTACTATAGAAAAGGCAATCCCTGGCGCACATAAAATTTGCGACAGTTGAAAATTATTTTTTGAATAATTTACTATAGAAAAGGCAATCCCTGGGATATTTAAAATTTGTGACAGTTGAAAATTATTTTTTGAATAATTTACTATAGAAAAGGCAATCCCTGGGATATTTAAAATTTTCGACAGTATAAAATTATTTTTTGAATAATTTACTATATAAAAGGCAATCCCTGGCGCAATTAAAATTTGCGACAGTATAAAATTATTTTTTGAATAATTTACTATAGAAAAGGCAATCCCTGGCGCACATAAAATTTGCGACAGTATAAAATTAGTTTTTGAATAATTTACTATAGAAAAGGCAATCCCTGGCGCACATAAAATTTGCGACAGTTGAAAATTATTTTTTGAATAATTTACTGTAGAAAACGCAATCCCTGGGATATTTAAAATTTGTGACAGTAGAAAATTATTTTTTGAATAATTTACTATAGAAAAGGCAATCCCTGGGATATTTAAAATTTGCGACAGTATAAAATTATTTTTTGAATAATTTACTATAGAAAAGGCAATCCCTGGGATATTTAAAATTTGCGACAGTTGAAAATTATTTTTTGAATAATTTACTATAGAAAAGGCAATCCCTGGCGCAATTAAAATTTGTGACAGTTGAAAATTATTTTTTGAATAATTTACTATAGAAAAGGCAATCCCTGGGATATTTAAAATTTGCGACAGTATAAAATTATTTTTTGAATAATTTACTATAGAAAAGGCAATCCCTGGCGCAATTAAAATTTGTGACAGTTGAAAATTATTTTTTGAATAATTTACTATAGAAAAGGCAATCCCTGGCGCACATAAAATTTGCGACAGTATAAAATTAGTTTTTGAATAATTTACTATAGAAAAGGCAATCCCTGGCGCACATAAAATTTGCGACAGTTGAAAATTATTTTTTGAATAATTTACTATAGAAAAGGCAATCCCTGGGATATTTAAAATTTGCGACAGTAGAAAATTATTTTTTGAATAATTTACTATAGAAAAGGCAATCCCTGGGATATTTAAAATTTGCGACAGTATAAAATTATTTTTTGAATAATTTACTATAGAAAAGGCAATCCCAGGGATATTTAAAATTTGTGACAGTTGAAAATTATTTTTTGAATAATTTAATATAGAAAAGGCAATCCCTGGCGCACATAAAATTTGTGACAGTTGAAAATTATTTTTTGAATAATTTACTGTAGAAAAGGCAATCCCTGGCGCAATTAAAATTTGCGACAGTATAAAATTATTTTTTGAATAATTTACTGTAGAAAAGGCAATCCCTGGCGCAATTAAAATTTGCGACAGTATAAAATTATTTTTTGAATAATTTACTGTAGAAAAGGCAATCCCTGGCGCAATTAAAATTTGTGACAGTTGAAAATTATTTTTTGAATAATTTACTATAGAAAAGGCAATCCCTGGCGCAATTAAAATTTGCGACAATATAAAATTAGTTTTTGAATAATTTACTATAGAAAAGGCAATCCCTGGCGCAATTAAAATTTGTGACAGTATAAAATTATTTTTTGAATAATTTACTGTAGAAAAGGCAATCCCTGGCGCACATAAAATTTGCGACAGTATAAAATTATTTTTTGAATAATTTACTGTATAAAAGGCAATCCCTGGGATATTTAAAATTTGCGACAGTAGAAAATTAGTTTTTGAATTATTTACTATAGAAAAGGCAATCCCTGGCGCAATTAAAATTTGCGACAGTATAAAATTAGTTTTTGAAAAATTTACTATATAAAAGGCAATCCCTGGCGCAATTAAAATTTGTGACAGTTGAAAATTAGTTTTTGAATAATTTACTGTAGAAAAGGCAATCCCTGGCGCAATTAAAATTTGCGACAGTATAAAATTATTTTTTGAATAATTTACTATAGAAAAGGCAATCCCTGGCGCAATTAAAATTTGCGACAGTATAAAATTAGTTTTTGAAAAATTTACTATATAAAAGGCAATCCCTGGGATATTTAAAATTTGCGACAGTATAAAATTAGTTTTTGAATAATTTACTATATAAAAGGCAATCCCTGGCGCAATTAAAATTTGCGACAGTATAAAATTATTTTTTGAATAATTTACTATAGAAAAGGCAATCCCTGGCGCAATTAAAATTTGTGACAGTATAAAATTAGTTTTTGAATAATTTACTATAGAAAAGGCAATCCCTGGCGTAATTAAAATTTGCGACAGTATAAAATTAGTTTTTGAATAATTTACTATATAAAAGGCAATCCCTGGCGCAATTAAAATTTGTGACAGTTGAAAATTATTTTTTGAATAATTTACTATAGAAAAGGCAATCCCTGGCGCAATTAAAATTTGCGACAGTATAAAATTAGTTTTTGAATAATTTACTATAGAAAAGGCAATCCCTGGCGCACATAAAATTTGTGACAGTATAAAATTTATTTTTTGAATAATTTACTGTAGAAAAGGCAATCCCTGGCGCAATTAAAATTTGCGACAGTATAAAATTAGTTTTTGAATAATTTACTGTATAAAAGGCAATCCCTGGGATATTTAAAATTTGCGACAGTAGAAAATTAGTTTTTGAATAATTTACTATAGAAAAGGCAATCCCTGGCGTAATTAAAATTTGCGACAGTAGAAAATTAGTTTTTGAATAATTTACTATAGAAAAGGCAATCCCTGGCGCAATTAAAATTTGCGACAGTATAAAATTAGTTTTTGAAAAATTTACTATATAAAAGGCAATCCCTGGCGTAATTAAAATTTGCGACAGTATAAAATTAGTTTTTGAATAATTTACTATAGAAAAGGCAATCCCTGGGATATTTAAAATTTGCGACAGTAGAAAATTAGTTTTTGAATAATTTACTATAGAAAAGGCAATCCCTGGCGCAATTAAAATTTGCGACAGTATAAAATTAGTTTTTGAATAATTTACTATAGAAAAGGCAATCCCTGGCGCAATTAAAATTTGTGACAGTATAAAATTATTTTTTGAATAATTTACTGTAGAAAAGGCAATCCCTGGCGCACATAAAATTTGCGACAGTATAAAATTATTTTTTGAATAATTTACTATAGAAAAGGCAATCCCTGGCGCAATTAAAATTTGCGACAGTATAAAATTATTTTTTGAATAATTTACTATAGAAAAGGCAATCCCTGGCGCAATTAAAATTTGCGACAGTAAAAAATTAGTTTTTGAATAATTTACTATAGAAAAGGCAATCCCTGGGATATTTAAAATTTGCGACAGTATAAAATTAGTTTTTGAAAAATTTACTATATAAAAGGCAATCCCTGGGATATTTAAAATTTGCGACAGTATAAAATTAGTTTTTGAATAATTTACTATATAAAAGGCAATCCCTGGCGCAATTAAAATTTGCGACAGTATAAAATTATTTTTTGAATAATTTACTATAGAAAAGGCAATCCCTGGCGCAATTAAAATTTGCGACAGTATAAAATTATTTTTTGAATAATTTACTATAGAAAAGGCAATCCCTGGCGCAATTAAAATTTGCGACAGTATAAAATTAGTTTTTGAAAAATTTACTATATAAAAGGCAATCCCTGGGATATTTAAAATTTGCGACAGTATAAAATTAGTTTTTGAAAAATTTACTATAGAAAAGGCAATCCCTGGCGCAATTAAAATTTGCGACAGTATAAAATTAGTTTTTGAATAATTTACTATATAAAAGGCAATCCCTGGCGCAATTAAAATTTGCGACAGTATAAAATTATTTTTTGAATAATTTACTATAGAAAAGGCAATCCCTGGCGCAATTAAAATTTGCGACAGTATAAAATTATTTTTTGAATAATTTACTATAGAAAAGGCAATCCCTGGCGCAATTAAAATTTGTGACAGTTGAAAATTATTTTTTGAATAATTTACTATAGAAAAGGCAATCCCTGGCGCAATTAAAATTTGTGACAGTTGAAAATTATTTTTTGAATAATTTACTATAGAAAAGGCAATCCCTGGCGCACATAAAATTTGCGACAGTTGAAAATTATTTTTTGAATAATTTACTATAGAAAAGGCAATCCCTGGGATATTTAAAATTTGCGACAGTAGAAAATTATTTTTTGAATAATTTACTATAGAAAAGGCAATCCCTGGGTTATTTAAAATTTGCGACAGTATAAAATTATTTTTTGAATAATTTACTATAGAAAAGGCAATCCCTGGCGCACATAAAATTTGTGACAGTTGAAAATTATTTTTTGAATAATTTACTGTAGAAAAGGCAATCCCTGGCGCACATAAAATTTGCGACAGTATAAAATTAGTTTTTGAATAATTTACTATAGAAAAGGCAATCCCTGGCGCACATAAAATTTTTTACAGTTGAAAATTATTTTTTGAATAATTTACTATAGAAAAGGCAATCCCTGGGATATTTAAAATTTGCGACAGTATAAAATTATTTTTTGAATAATTTACTATAGAAAAGGCAATCCCTGGCGCAATTAAAATTTGCGACAGTTGAAAATTATTTTTTGAATAATTTACTGTAGAAAAGGCAATCCCTGGGATATTTAAAATTTGTGACAGTAGAAAATTATTTTTTGAATAATTTACTATAGAAAAGGCAATCCCTGGCGCAATTAAAATTTGTGACAGTTGAAAATTATTTTTTGAATAATTTACTATAGAAAAGGCAATCCCTGGGATATTTAAAATTTGCGACAGTTGAAAATTATTTTTTGAATAATTTACTATAGAAAAGGCAATCCCTGGCGCAATTAAAATTTGTGACAGTTGAAAATTATTTTTTGAATAATTTACTATAGAAAAGGCAATCCCTGGCGCACATAAAATTTGTGACAGTTGAAAATTATTTTTTGAATAATTTACTGTAGAAAAGGCAATCCCTGGCGCAATTAAAATTTGCGACAGTATAAAATTATTTTTTGAATAATTTACTGTAGAAAAGGCAATCCCTGGCGCAATTAAAATTTGCGACAGTATAAAATTATTTTTTGAATAATTTACTATATAAAAGGCAATCCCTGGCGCAATTAAAATTTGTGACAGTTGAAAATTATTTTTTGAATAATTTACTATAGAAAAGGCAATCCCTGGCGCAATTAAAATTTGCGACAGTATAAAATTAGTTTTTGAATAATTTACTATAGAAAAGGCAATCCCTGGCGCAATTAAAATTTGTGACAGTATAAAATTATTTTTTGAATAATTTACTATAGAAAAGGCAATCCCTGGCGCAATTAAAATTTGTGACAGTTGAAAATTATTTTTTGAATAATTTACTATAGAAAAGGCAATCCCTGGCGCACATAAAATTTGCGACAGTATAAAATTAGTTTTTGAAAAATTTACTATAGAAAAGGCAATCCCTGGGATATTTAAAATTTGCGACAGTTGAAAATTATTTTTTGAATAATTTACTATAGAAAAGGCAATCCCTGGCGCAATTAAAATTTGTGACAGTTGAAAATTATTTTTTGAATAATTTACTATAGAAAAGGCAATCCCTGGCGCACATAAAATTTGCGACAGTATAAAATTAGTTTTTGAATAATTTACTATAGAAAAGGCAATCCCTGGCGCACATAAAATTTGCGACAGTTGAAAATTATTTTTTGAATAATTTACTATAGAAAAGGCAATCCCTGGGATATTTAAAATTTGTGACAGTTGAAAATTATTTTTTGAATAATTTACTATAGAAAAGGCAATCCCTGGGATATTTAAAATTTTCGACAGTATAAAATTATTTTTTGAATAATTTACTATATAAAAGGCAATCCCTGGCGCAATTAAAATTTGCGACAGTATAAAATTATTTTTTGAATAATTTACTATAGAAAAGGCAATCCCTGGCGCACATAAAATTTGCGACAGTATAAAATTAGTTTTTGAATAATTTACTATAGAAAAGGCAATCCCTGGCGCACATAAAATTTGTGACAGTTGAAAATTATTTTTTGAATAATTTACTGTAGAAAAGGCAATCCCTGGGATATTTAAAATTTGTGACAGTAGAAAATTATTTTTTGAATAATTTACTATAGAAAAGGCAATCCCTGGGATATTTAAAATTTGCGACAGTATAAAATTATTTTTTGAATAATTTACTATAGAAAAGGCAATCCCTGGGATATTTAAAATTTGCGACAGTTGAAAATTATTTTTTGAATAATTTACTATAGAAAAGGCAATCCCTGGCGCAATTAAAATTTGTGACAGTTGAAAATTATTTTTTGAATAATTTACTATAGAAAAGGCAATCCCTGGGATATTTAAAATTTGCGACAGTATAAAATTATTTTTTGAATAATTTACTAAAGAAAAGGCAATCCCTGGCGCAATTAAAATTTGTGACAGTTGAAAATTATTTTTTGAATAATTTACTATAGAAAAGGCAATCCCTGGCGCACATAAAATTTGCGACAGTATAAAATTAGTTTTTGAATAATTTACTATAGAAAAGGCAATCCCTGGCGCACATAAAATTTGCGACAGTTGAAAATTATTTTTTGAATAATTTACTATAGAAAAGGCAATCCCTGGGATATTTAAAATTTGCGACAGTAGAAAATTATTTTTTGAATAATTTACTATAGAAAAGGCAATCCCTGGGATATTTAAAATTTGCGACAGTATAAAATTATTTTTTGAATAATTTACTATAGAAAAGGCAATCCCTGGGATATTTAAAATTTGTGACAGTTGAAAATTATTTTTTGAATAATTTAATATAGAAAAGGCAATCCCTGGCGCACATAAAATTTGTGACAGTTGAAAATTATTTTTTGAATAATTTACTGTAGAAAAGGCAATCCCTGGCGCAATTAAAATTTGCGACAGTATAAAATTATTTTTTGAATAATTTACTGTAGAAAAGGCAATCCCTGGCGCAATTAAAATTTGCGACAGTATAAAATTATTTTTTGAATAATTTACTGTAGAAAAGGCAATCCCTGGCGCAATTAAAATTTGTGACAGTTGAAAATTATTTTTTGAATAATTTACTATAGAAAAGGCAATCCCTGGCGCAATTAAAATTTGCGACAATATAAAATTAGTTTTTGAATAATTTACTATAGAAAAGGCAATCCCTGGCGCAATTAAAATTTGTGACAGTATAAAATTATTTTTTGAATAATTTACTGTAGAAAAGGCAATCCCTGGCGCACATAAAATTTGCGACAGTATAAAATTATTTTTTGAATAATTTACTGTATAAAAGGCAATCCCTGGGATATTTAAAATTTGCGACAGTAGAAAATTAGTTTTTGAATTATTTACTATAGAAAAGGCAATCCCTGGCGCAATTAAAATTTGCGACAGTATAAAATTAGTTTTTGAAAAATTTACTATATAAAAGGCAATCCCTGGCGCAATTAAAATTTGTGACAGTTGAAAATTAGTTTTTGAATAATTTACTGTAGAAAAGGCAATCCCTGGCGCAATTAAAATTTGCGACAGTATAAAATTATTTTTTGAATAATTTACTATAGAAAAGGCAATCCCTGGCGCAATTAAAATTTGCGACAGTATAAAATTAGTTTTTGAAAAATTTACTATATAAAAGGCAATCCCTGGGATATTTAAAATTTGCGACAGTATAAAATTAGTTTTTGAATAATTTACTATATAAAAGGCAATCCCTGGCGCAATTAAAATTTGCGACAGTATAAAATTATTTTTTGAATAATTTACTATAGAAAAGGCAATCCCTGGCGCAATTAAAATTTGTGACAGTATAAAATTAGTTTTTGAATAATTTACTATAGAAAAGGCAATCCCTGGCGTAATTAAAATTTGCGACAGTATAAAATTAGTTTTTGAATAATTTACTATATAAAAGGCAATCCCTGGCGCAATTAAAATTTGTGACAGTTGAAAATTATTTTTTGAATAATTTACTATAGAAAAGGCAATCCCTGGCGCAATTAAAATTTGCGACAGTATAAAATTAGTTTTTGAATAATTTACTATAGAAAAGGCAATCCCTGGCGCACATAAAATTTGTGACAGTATAAAATTTATTTTTTGAATAATTTACTGTAGAAAAGGCAATCCCTGGCGCAATTAAAATTTGCGACAGTATAAAATTAGTTTTTGAATAATTTACTGTATAAAAGGCAATCCCTGGGATATTTAAAATTTGCGACAGTAGAAAATTAGTTTTTGAATAATTTACTATAGAAAAGGCAATCCCTGGCGTAATTAAAATTTGCGACAGTAGAAAATTAGTTTTTGAATAATTTACTATAGAAAAGGCAATCCCTGGCGCAATTAAAATTTGCGACAGTATAAAATTAGTTTTTGAAAAATTTACTATATAAAAGGCAATCCCTGGCGTAATTAAAATTTGCGACAGTATAAAATTAGTTTTTGAATAATTTACTATAGAAAAGGCAATCCCTGGGATATTTAAAATTTGCGACAGTAGAAAATTAGTTTTTGAATAATTTACTATAGAAAAGGCAATCCCTGGCGCAATTAAAATTTGCGACAGTATAAAATTAGTTTTTGAATAATTTACTATAGAAAAGGCAATCCCTGGCGCAATTAAAATTTGTGACAGTATAAAATTATTTTTTGAATAATTTACTGTAGAAAAGGCAATCCCTGGCGCACATAAAATTTGCGACAGTATAAAATTATTTTTTGAATAATTTACTATAGAAAAGGCAATCCCTGGCGCAATTAAAATTTGCGACAGTATAAAATTATTTTTTGAATAATTTACTATAGAAAAGGCAATCCCTGGCGCAATTAAAATTTGCGACAGTAAAAAATTAGTTTTTGAATAATTTACTATAGAAAAGGCAATCCCTGGGATATTTAAAATTTGCGACAGTATAAAATTAGTTTTTGAAAAATTTACTATATAAAAGGCAATCCCTGGGATATTTAAAATTTGCGACAGTATAAAATTAGTTTTTGAATAATTTACTATATAAAAGGCAATCCCTGGCGCAATTAAAATTTGCGACAGTATAAAATTATTTTTTGAATAATTTACTATAGAAAAGGCAATCCCTGGCGCAATTAAAATTTGCGACAGTATAAAATTATTTTTTGAATAATTTACTATAGAAAAGGCAATCCCTGGCGCAATTAAAATTTGCGACAGTATAAAATTAGTTTTTGAAAAATTTACTATATAAAAGGCAATCCCTGGGATATTTAAATTTTGCGACAGTATAAAATTAGTTTTTGAAAAATTTACTATAGAAAAGGCAATCCCTGGCGCAATTAAAATTTGCGACAGTATAAAATTAGTTTTTGAATAATTTACTATATAAAAGGCAATCCCTGGCGCAATTAAAATTTGCGACAGTATAAAATTATTTTTTGAATAATTTACTATAGAAAAGGCAATCCCTGGCGCAATTAAAATTTGCGACAGTATAAAATTATTTTTTGAATAATTTACTATAGAAAAGGCAATCCCTGGCGCAATTAAAATTTGCGACAGTATAAAATTAGTTTTTGAAAAATTTACTATATAAAAGGCAATCCCTGGCGCAATTAAAATTTGTGACAGTTGAAAATTAGTTTTTGAATAATTTACTGTAGAAAAGGCAATCCCTGGCGCAATTAAAATTTGCGACAGTATAAAATTAGTTTTTGAAAAATTTACTATATAAAAGGCAATCCTTGGCGTAATTAAAATTTGCGACAGTATAAAATTATTTTTTGAATAATTTACTGTAGAAAAGGCAATCCCTGGCGCAATTAAAATTTGTGACAGTATAAAATTATTTTTTGAATAATTTACTGTAGAAAAGGCAATCCCTGGCGTAATTAAAATTTGCGACAGTATAAAATTATTTTTTGAATAATTTACTATATAAAAGGCAATCCCTGGCGTAATTAAAATTTGCGACAGTAGAAAATTATTTTTTGAATAATTTACTATAGAAAAGGCAATCCCTGGGATATTTAAAATTTGCGACAGTATAAAATTATTTTTTGAATAATTTACTATAGAAAAGGCAATCCCTGGCGCACATAAAATTTGTGACAGTATAAAATTATTTTTTGAATAATTTACTATATAAAAGGCAATCCCTGGGATATTTAAAATTTGCGACAGTAGAAAATTATTTTTTGAATAATTTACTATAGAAAAGGCAATCCCTGGCGCAATTAAAATTTGCGACAGTATAAAATTAGTTTTTGAAAAATTTACTATAGAAAAGGCAATCCCTGGCGCAATTAAAATTTGCGACAGTATAAAATTATTTTTTGAATAATTTACTATAGAAAAGGCAATTCCTGGCGCAATTAAAATTTGCGACAGTATAAAATTATTTTTTGAATAATTTACTGTAGAAAAGTCAATCCCTGGCGCAATTAAAATTTGCGACAGTAGAAAATTATTTTTTGAATAATTTACTATAGAAAAGGCAATCCCTGGCGCAATTAAAATTTGTGACAGTTGAAAATTATTTTTTGAATAATTTACTATAGAAAAGGCAATCCCTGGCGCAATTAAAATTTGTGACAGTTGAAAATTATTTTTTGAATAATTTACTATAGAAAAGGCAATCCTTGGGATATTTAAAATTTGCGACAGTATAAAATTATTTTTTGAATAATTTACTATAGAAAAGGCAATCCCTGGGATATTTAAAATTTGCGACAGTATAAAATTAGTTTTTGAATAATTTACTATAGAAAAGGCAATCCCTGGCGCATTTAAAATTTGCGACAGTATAAAATTAGTTTTTGAATAATTTACTGTAGAAAAGGCAATCCCTGGCGCAATTAAAATTTGTGACAGTATAAAATTATTTTTTGAATAATTTACTATAGAAAAGGCAATCCCTGGCGCACATAAAATTTGCGACAGTATAAAATTATTTTTTGAATAATTTACTATAGAAAAGGCAATCCCTGGGATATTTAAAATTTGCGACAGTATAAAATTAGTTTTTGAATAATTTACTATAGAAAAGGCAATCCCTGGCGCATTTAAAATTTGCGACAGTATAAAATTAGTTTTTGAATAATTTACTGTAGAAAAGGCAATCCCTGGCGCAATTAAAATTTGTGACAGTATAAAATTATTTTTTGAATAATTTACTATAGAAAAGGCAATCCCTGGCGCACATAAAATTTGCGACAGTATAAAATTATTTTTTGAATAATTTACTATAGAAAAGGCAATCCCTGGGATATTTAAAATTTGCGACAGTATAAAATTATTTTTTGAATAATTTACTATAGAAAAGGCAATCCCTGGCGCACATAAAATTTGCGACAGTTGAAAATTATTTTTGGAAAAATTTACTATATAAAAGGCAATCCCTGGCGCAATTAAAATTTGCGACAGTATAAAATTAGTTTTTGAATAATTTACTATAGAAAAGGCAATCCCTGGCGCACATAAAATTTGCGACAGTATAAAATTAGTTTTTGAAAAATTTACTATATAAAAGGCAATCCCTGGCGCAATTAAAATTTGCGACAGTAGAAAATTAGTTTTTGAATAATTTACTATAGAAAAGGCAATCCCTGGCGCACATAAAATTTGCGACAGTATAAAATTAGTTTTTGAATAATTTACTATAGAAAAGGCAATCCCTGGCGCAATTAAAATTTGCGACAGTATAAAATTATTTTTTGAATAATTTACTGTAGAAAAGGCAATCCCTGGCGCAATTAAAATTTGCGACAGTATAAAATTATTTTTTGAATAATTTACTATAGAAAAGGCAATCCCTGGCGCAATTAAAATTTGCGACAGTATAAAATTATTTTTTGAATAATTTACTATAGAAAAGGCAATCCCTGGCGCAATTAAAATTTGCGACAGTATAAAATTATTTTTTGAATAATTTACTGTAGAAAAGGCAATCCCTGGCGCAATTAAAATTTGCGACAGTATAAAATTATTTTTTGAATAATTTACTATAGAAAAGGCAATCCCTGGCGCAATTAAAATTTGCGACAGTATAAAATTATTTTTTGAATAATTTACTATAGAAAAGGCAATCCCTGGCGCAATTAAAATTTGCGACAGTATAAAATTATTTTTTGAATAATTTACTATATAAAAGGCAATCCCTGGCGCAATTAAAATTTGCGACAGTAGAAAATTAGTTTTTGAATAATTTACTGTAGAAAAGGCAATCCCTGGGATATTTAAAATTTGCGACAGTATAAAATTAGTTTTTGAATAATTTACTATAGAAAAGGCAATCCCTGGCGCAATTAAAATTTGTGACAGTTGAAAATTATTTTTTGAATAATTTACTATAGAAAAGGCAATCCCTGGCGCAATTAAAATTTGCGACAGTAAAAAATTATTTTTTGAATAATTTACTATATAAAAGGCAATCCCTGGCGTAATTAAAATTTGCGACAGTATAAAATTAGTTTTTGAATAATTTACTATAGAAAAGGCAATCCCTGGCGTAATTAAAATTTGTGACAGTTGAAAATTATTTTTTGAATAATTTACTATAGAAAAGGCAATCCCTGGCGCAATTAAAATTTGCGACAGTAGAAAATTATTTTTTGAATAATTTACTATAGAAAAGGCAATCACTGGGATATTTAAAATTTGCGACAGTTGAAAATTATTTTTTGAATAATTTACTATAGAAAAGGCAATCCCTGGCGCACATAAAATTTGCGACAGTATAAAATTAGTTTTTGAATAATTTACTATAGAAAAGGCAATCCCTGGCGCACATAAAATTTGCGACAGTTGAAAATTATTTTTTGAATAATTTACTATAGAAAAGGCAATCCCTGGGATATTTAAAATTTGCGACAGTATAAAATTATTTTTTGAATAATTTACTATAGAAAAGGCAATCCCTGGCGCAATTAAAATTTGTGACAGTTGAAAATTATTTTTTGAATAATTTACTATAGAAAAGGCAATCCCTGGCGCACATAAAATTTGCGACAGTATAAAATTAGTTTTTGAATAATTTACTATAGAAAAGGCAATCCCTGGCGCACATAAAATTTGCGACAGTTGAAAATTATTTTTTGAATAATTTACTATAGAAAAGGCAATCCCTGGGATATTTAAAATTTGCGACAGTAGAAAATTATTTTTTGAATAATTTACTATAGAAAAGGCAATCCCTGGGATATTTAAAATTTGCGACAGTATAAAATTATTTTTTGAATAATTTACTATAGAAAAGGCAATCCCTGGCGCACATAAAATTTGTGACAGTTGAAAATTATTTTTTGAATAATTTACTGTAGAAAAGGCAATCCCTGGCGCACATAAAATTTGCGACAGTATAAAATTAGTTTTTGAATAATTTACTATAGAAAAGGCAATCCCTGGCGCAATTAAAATTTGCGACAGTTGAAAATTATTTTTTGAATAATTTACTATAGAAAAGGCAATCCCTGGGATATTTAAAATTTGCGACAGTATAAAATTATTTTTTGAATAATTTACTATAGAAAAGGCAATCCCTGGCGCAATTAAAATTTGCGACAGTTGAAAATTATTTTTTGAATAATTTACTGTAGAAAAGGCAATCCCTGGGATATTTAAAATTTGTGACAGTAGAAAATTATTTTTTGAATAATTTACTATAGAAAAGGCAATCCCTGGCGCAATTAAAATTTGTGACAGTTGAAAATTATTTTTTGAATAATTTACTATAGAAAAGGCAATCCCTGGGATATTTAAAATTTGCGACAGTTGAAAATTATTTTTTGAATAATTTACTATAGAAAAGGCAATCCCTGGCGCAATTAAAATTTGTGACAGTTGAAAATTATTTTTTGAATAATTTACTGTAGAAAAGGCAATCCCTGGGATATTTAAAATTTGTGACAGTAGAAAATTATTTTTTGAATAATTTACTATAGAAAAGGCAATCCCTGGCGCAATTAAAATTTGTGACAGTTGAAAATTATTTTTTGAATAATTTACTATAGAAAAGGCAATCCCTGGGATATTTAAAATTTGCGACAGTTGAAAATTATTTTTTGAATAATTTACTATAGAAAAGGCAATCCCTGGCGCAATTAAAATTTGTGACAGTTGAAAATTATTTTTTGAATAATTTACTATAGAAAAGGCAATCCCTGGCGCACATAAAATTTGTGACAGTTGAAAATTATTTTTTGAATAATTTACTGTAGAAAAGGCAATCCCTGGCGCAATTAAAATTTGCGACAGTATAAAATTATTTTTTGAATAATTTACTATAGAAAAGGCAATCCCTGGCGCAATTAAAATTTGTGACAGTTGAAAATTATTTTTTGAATAATTTACTATAGAAAAGGCAATCCCTGGCGCAATTAAAATTTGTGACAGTTGAAAATTATTTTTTGAATAATTTACTATAGAAAAGGCAATCCCTGGCGCACATAAAATTAGCGACAGTTGAAAATTATTTTTTGAATAATTTACTATAGAAAAGGCAATCCCTGGGATATTTAAAATTTGCGACAGTAGAAAATTATTTTTTGAATAATTTACTATAGAAAAGGCAATCCCTGGGTTATTTAAAATTTGCGACAGTATAAAATTATTTTTTGAATAATTTACTATAGAAAAGGCAATCCCTGGCGCACATAAAATTTGTGACAGTTGAAAATTATTTTTTGAATAATTTACTGTAGAAAAGGCAATCCCTGGCGCACATAAAATTTGCGACAGTATAAAATTAGTTTTTGAATAATTTACTATAGAAAAGGCAATCCCTGGCGCACATAAAATTTGCGACAGTTGAAAATTATTTTTTGAATAATTTACTATAGAAAAGGCAATCCCTGGGATATTTAAAATTTGCGACAGTATAAAATTATTTTTTGAATAATTTACTATAGAAAAGGCAATCCCTGGCGCAATTAAAATTTGCGACAGTTGAAAATTATTTTTTGAATAATTTACTGTAGAAAAGGCAATCCCTGGGATATTTAAAATTTGTGACAGTAGAAAATTATTTTTTGAATAATTTACTATAGAAAAGGCAATCCCTGGCGCAATTAAAATTTGTGACAGTTGAAAATTATTTTTTGAATAATTTACTATAGAAAAGGCAATCCCTGGGATATTTAAAATTTGCGACAGTTGAAAATTATTTTTTGAATAATTTACTATAGAAAAGGCAATCCCTGGCGCAATTAAAATTTGTGACAGTTGAAAATTATTTTTTGAATAATTTACTATAGAAAAGGCAATCCCTGGCGCACATAAAATTTGTGACAGTTGAAAATTATTTTTTGAATAATTTACTGTAGAAAAGGCAATCCCTGGCGCAATTAAAATTTGCGACAGTATAAAATTATTTTTTGAATAATTTACTGTAGAAAAGGCAATCCCTGGCGCAATTAAAATTTGCGACAGTATAAAATTATTTTTTGAATAATTTACTATATAAAAGGCAATCCCTGGCGCAATTAAAATTTGTGACAGTTGAAAATTATTTTTTGAATAATTTACTATAGAAAAGGCAATCCCTGGCGCAATTAAAATTTGCGACAGTATAAAATTAGTTTTTGAATAATTTACTATAGAAAAGGCAATCCCTGGCGCAATTAAAATTTGTGACAGTATAAAATTATTTTTTGAATAATTTACTATAGAAAAGGCAATCCCTGGCGCAATTAAAATTTGTGACAGTTGAAAATTATTTTTTGAATAATTTACTATAGAAAAGGCAATCCCTGGCGCACATAAAATTTGCGACAGTATAAAATTAGTTTTTGAAAAATTTACTATAGAAAAGGCAATCCCTGGGATATTTAAAATTTGCGACAGTTGAAAATTATTTTTTGAATAATTTACTATAGAAAAGGCAATCCCTGGCGCAATTAAAATTTGTGACAGTTGAAAATTATTTTTTGAATAATTTACTATAGAAAAGGCAATCCCTGGCGCACATAAAATTTGCGACAGTATAAAATTAGTTTTTGAATAATTTACTATAGAAAAGGCAATCCCTGGCGCACATAAAATTTGCGACAGTTGAAAATTATTTTTTGAATAATTTACTATAGAAAAGGCAATCCCTGGGATATTTAAAATTTGTGACAGTTGAAAATTATTTTTTGAATAATTTACTATAGAAAAGGCAATCCCTGGGATATTTAAAATTTTCGACAGTATAAAATTATTTTTTGAATAATTTACTATATAAAAGGCAATCCCTGGCGCAATTAAAATTTGCGACAGTATAAAATTATTTTTTGAATAATTTACTATAGAAAAGGCAATCCCTGGCGCACATAAAATTTGCGACAGTATAAAATTAGTTTTTGAATAATTTACTATAGAAAAGGCAATCCCTGGCGCACATAAAATTTGCGACAGTTGAAAATTATTTTTTGAATAATTTACTGTAGAAAAGGCAATCCCTGGGATATTTAAAATTTGTGACAGTAGAAAATTATTTTTTGAATAATTTACTATAGAAAAGGCAATCCCTGGGATATTTAAAATTTGCGACAGTATAAAATTATTTTTTGAATAATTTACTATAGAAAAGGCAATCCCTGGGATATTTAAAATTTGCGACAGTTGAAAATTATTTTTTGAATAATTTACTATAGAAAAGGCAATCCCTGGCGCAATTAAAATTTGTGACAGTTGAAAATTATTTTTTGAATAATTTACTATAGAAAAGGCAATCCCTGGGATATTTAAAATTTGCGACAGTATAAAATTATTTTTTGAATAATTTACTATAGAAAAGGCAATCCCTGGCGCAATTAAAATTTGTGACAGTTGAAAATTATTTTTTGAATAATTTACTATAGAAAAGGCAATCCCTGGCGCACATAAAATTTGCGACAGTATAAAATTAGTTTTTGAATAATTTACTATAGAAAAGGCAATCCCTGGCGCACATAAAATTTGCGACAGTTGAAAATTATTTTTTGAATAATTTACTATAGAAAAGGCAATCCCTGGGATATTTAAAATTTGCGACAGTAGAAAATTATTTTTTGAATAATTTACTATAGAAAAGGCAATCCCTGGGATATTTAAAATTTGCGACAGTATAAAATTATTTTTTGAATAATTTACTATAGAAAAGGCAATCCCTGGGATATTTAAAATTTGTGACAGTTTAAAATTATTTTTTGAATAATTTAATATAGAAAAGGCAATCCCTGGCGCACATAAACTTTGTGACAGTTGAAAATTATTTTTTGAATAATTTACTGTAGAAAAGGCAATCCCTGGCGCAATTAAAATTTGCGACAGTATAAAATTATTTTTTGAATAATTTACTGTAGAAAAGGCAATCCCTGGCGCAATTAAAATTTGCGACAGTATAAAATTATTTTTTGAATAATTTACTGTAGAAAAGGCAATCCCTGGCGCAATTAAAATTTGTGACAGTTGAAAATTATTTTTTGAATAATTTACTATAGAAAAGGCAATCCCTGGCGCAATTAAAATTTGCGACAATATAAAATTAGTTTTTGAATAATTTACTATAGAAAAGGCAATCCCTGGCGCAATTAAAATTTGTGACAGTATAAAATTATTTTTTGAATAATTTACTGTAGAAAAGGCAATCCCTGGCGCACATAAAATTTGCGACAGTATAAAATTATTTTTTGAATAATTTACTGTATAAAAGGCAATCCCTGGGATATTTAAAATTTGCGACAGTAGAAAATTAGTTTTTGAATAATTTACTATAGAAAAGGCAATCCCTGGCGCAATTAAAATTTGCGACAGTATAAAATTAGTTTTTGAAAAATTTACTATATAAAAGGCAATCCCTGGCGCAATTAAAATTTGTGACAGTTGAAAATTAGTTTTTGAATAATTTACTGTAGAAAAGGCAATCCCTGGCGCAATTAAAATTTGCGACAGTATAAAATTATTTTTTGAATAATTTACTATAGAAAAGGCAATCCCTGGCGCAATTAAAATTTGCGACAGTATAAAATTAGTTTTTGAAAAATTTACTATATAAAAGGCAATCCCTGGGATATTTAAAATTTGCGACAGTATAAAATTAGTTTTTGAATAATTTACTATATAAAAGGCAATCCCTGGCGCAATTAAAATTTGCGACAGTATAAAATTATTTTTTGAATAATTTACTATAGAAAAGGCAATCCCTGGCGCAATTAAAATTTGTGACAGTATAAAATTAGTTTTTGAATAATTTACTATAGAAAAGGCAATCCCTGGCGTAATTAAAATTTGCGACAGTATAAAATTAGTTTTTGAATAATTTACTATATAAAAGGCAATCCCTGGCGCAATTAAAATTTGTGACAGTTGAAAATTATTTTTTGAATAATTTACTATAGAAAAGGCAATCCCTGGCGCAATTAAAATTTGCGACAGTATAAAATTAGTTTTTGAATAATTTACTATAGAAAAGGCAATCCCTGGCGCACATAAAATTTGTGACAGTATAAAATTTATTTTTTGAATAATTTACTGTAGAAAAGGCAATCCCTGGCGCAATTAAAATTTGCGACAGTATAAAATTAGTTTTTGAATAATTTACTGTATAAAAGGCAATCCCTGGCGTAATTAAAATTTGCGACAGTATAAAATTAGTTTTTGAATAATTTACTATAGAAAAGGCAATCCCTGGGATATTTAAAATTTGCGACAGTAGAAAATTAGTTTTTGAATAATTTACTATAGAAAAGGCAATCCCTGGCGCAATTAAAATTTGCGACAGTATAAAATTAGTTTTTGAATAATTTACTATAGAAAAGGCAATCCCTGGCGCAATTAAAATTTGTGACAGTATAAAATTATTTTTTGAATAATTTACTGTAGAAAAGGCAATCCCTGGCGCACATAAAATTTGCGACAGTATAAAATTATTTTTTGAATAATTTACTATAGAAAAGGCAATCCCTGGCGCAATTAAAATTTGCGAGAGTATAAAATTATTTTTTGAATAATTTACTATAGAAAAGGCAATCCCTGGCGCAATTAAAATTTGCGACAGTAAAAAATTAGTTTTTGAATAATTTACTATAGAAAAGGCAATCCCTGGGATATTTAAAATTTGCGACAGTATAAAATTAGTTTTTGAAAAATTTACTATATAAAAGGCAATCCCTGGGATATTTAAAATTTGCGACAGTATAAAATTAGTTTTTGAATAATTTACTATATAAAAGGCAATCCCTGGCGCAATTAAAATTTGCGACAGTATAAAATTATTTTTTGAATAATTTACTATAGAAAAGGCAATCCCTGGCGCAATTAAAATTTGCGACAGTATAAAATTATTTTTTGAATAATTTACTATAGAAAAGGCAATCCCTGGCGCAATTAAAATTTGCGACAGTATAAAATTAGTTTTTGAAAAATTTACTATATAAAAGGCAATCCCTGGGATATTTAAAATTTGCGACAGTATAAAATTAGTTTTTGAAAAATTTACTATAGAAAAGGCAATCCCTGGCGCAATTAAAATTTGCGACAGTATAAAATTAGTTTTTGAATAATTTACTATATAAAAGGCAATCCCTGGCGCAATTAAAATTTGCGACAGTATAAAATTATTTTTTGAATAATTTACTATAGAAAAGGCAATCCCTGGCGCAATTAAAATTTGCGACAGTATAAAATTATTTTTTGAATAATTTACTATAGAAAAGGCAATCCCTGGCGCAATTAAAATTTGCGACAGTATAAAATTAGTTTTTGAAAAATTTACTATATAAAAGGCAATCCCTGGCGCAATTAAAATTTGTGACAGTTGAAAATTAGTTTTTGAATAATTTACTGTAGAAAAGGCAATCCCTGGCGCAATTAAAATTTGCGACAGTATAAAATTAGTTTTTGAAAAATTTACTATATAAAAGGCAATCCCTGGCGTAATTAAAATTTGCGACAGTATAAAATTATTTTTTGAATAATTTACTGTAGAAAAGGCAATCCCTGGCGCAATTAAAATTTGTGACAGTATAAAATTATTTTTTGAATAATTTACTGTAGAAAAGGCAATCCCTGGCGTAATTAAAATTTGCGACAGTATAAAATTATTTTTTGAATAATTTACTATATAAAAGGCAATCCCTGGCGTAATTAAAATTTGCGACAGTAGAAAATTATTTTTTGAATAATTTACTATAGAAAAGGCAATCCCTGGGATATTTAAAATTTGCGACAGTATAAAATTATTTTTTGAATAATTTACTATAGAAAAGGCAATCCCTGGCGCACATAAAATTTGTGACAGTATAAAATTATTTTTTGAATAATTTACTATATAAAAGGCAATCCCTGGGATATTTAAAATTTGCGACAGTAGAAAATTATTTTTTGAATAATTTACTATAGAAAAGGCAATCCCTGGCGCAATTAAAATTTGCGACAGTATAAAATTAGTTTTTGAAAAATTTACTATAGAAAAGGCAATCCCTGGCGCAATTAAAATTTGCGACAGTATAAAATTATTTTTTGAATAATTTACTATAGAAAAGGCAATCCCTGGCGCAATTAAAATTTGCGACAGTATAAAATTATTTTTTGAATAATTTACTGTAGAAAAGTCAATCCCTGGCGCAATTAAAATTTGCGACAGTAGAAAATTATTTTTTGAATAATTTACTATAGAAAAGGCAATCCCTGGCGCAATTAAAATTTGTGACAGTTGAAAATTATTTTTTGAATAATTTACTATAGAAAAGGCAATCCCTGGCGCAATTAAAATTTGTGACAGTTGAAAATTATTTTTTGAATAATTTACTATAGAAAAGGCAATCCCTGGGATATTTAAAATTTGCGACAGTATAAAATTATTTTTTGAATAATTTACTATAGAAAAGGCAATCCCTGGGATATTTAAAATTTGCGACAGTATAAAATTAGTTTTTGAATAATTTACTATAGAAAAGGCAATCCCTGGCGCATTTAAAATTTGCGACAGTATAAAATTAGTTTTTGAATAATTTACTGTAGAAAAGGCAATCCCTGGCGCAATTAAAATTTGTGACAGTATAAAATTATTTTTTGAATAATTTACTATAGAAAAGGCAATCCCTGGCGCACATAAAATTTGCGACAGTATAAAATTATTTTTTGAATAATTTACTATAGAAAAGGCAATCCCTGGGATATTTAAAATTTGCGACAGTATAAAATTATTTTTTGAATAATTTACTATAGAAAAGGCAATCCCTGGCGCACATAAAATTTGCGACAGTTGAAAATTATTTTTTGAAAAATTTACTATATAAAAGGCAATCCCTGGCGCAATTAAATTTGCGACAGTATAAAATTAGTTTTTGAATAATTTACTATAGAAAAGGCAATCCCTGGCGCACATAAAATTTGCGACAGTATAAAATTAGTTTTTGAAAAATTTACTATATAAAAGGCAATCCCTGGCGCAATTAAAATTTGCGACAGTAGAAAATTAGTTTTTGAATAATTTACTATAGAAAAGGCAATCCCTGGCGCACATAAAATTTGCGACAGTATAAAATTAGTTTTTGAATAATTTACTATAGAAAAGGCAATCCCTGGCGCAATTAAAATTTGCGACAGTATAAAATTATTTTTTGAATAATTTACTGTAGAAAAGGCAATCCCTGGCGCAATTAAAATTTGCGACAGTATAAAATTATTTTTTGAATAATTTACTATAGAAAAGGCAATCCCTGGCGCAATTAAAATTTGCGACAGTATAAAATTATTTTTTGAATAATTTACTATAGAAAAGGCAATCCCTGGCGCAATTAAAATTTGCGACAGTATAAAATTATTTTTTGAATAATTTACTGTAGAAAAGGCAATCCCTGGCGCAATTAAAATTTGCGACAGTATAAAATTATTTTTTGAATAATTTACTATAGAAAAGGCAATCCCTGGCGCAATTAAAATTTGCGACAGTATAAAATTATTTTTTGAATAATTTACTATAGAAAAGGCAATCCCTGGCGCAATTAAAATTTGCGACAGTATAAAATTATTTTTTGAATAATTTACTATATAAAAGGCAATCCCTGGCGCAATTAAAATTTGCGACAGTAGAAAATTAGTTTTTGAATAATTTACTGTAGAAAAGGCAATCCCTGGGATATTTAAAATTTGCGACAGTATAAAATTAGTTTTTGAATAATTTACTATAGAAAAGGCAATCCCTGGCGCAATTAAAATTTGTGACAGTTGAAAATTATTTTTTGAATAATTTACTATAGAAAAGGCAATCCCTGGCGCAATTAAAATTTGCGACAGTAAAAAATTATTTTTTGAATAATTTACTATATAAAAGGCAATCCCTGGCGTAATTAAAATTTGCGACAGTATAAAATTAGTTTTTGAATAATTTACTATAGAAAAGGCAATCCCTGGCGTAATTAAAATTTGTGACAGTTGAAAATTATTTTTTGAATAATTTACTATAGAAAAGGCAATCCCTGGCGCAATTAAAATTTGCGACAGTAGAAAATTATTTTTTGAATAATTTACTATAGAAAAGGCAATCCCTGGGATATTTAAAATTTGCGACAGTATAAAATTATTTTTTGAATAATTTACTATAGAAAAGGCAATCCCTGGCGCACATAAAATTTGTGACAGTATAAAATTATTTTTTGAATAATTTACTATATAAAAGGCAATCCCTGGCGCACATAAAATTGCGACAGTATAAAATTAGTTTTTGAAAAATTTACTATAGAAAAGGCAATCCCTGGCGCACATAAAATTTGCTGACAGTAAAAAATTATTTTTTGAATAATTTACTATAGAAAAGGCAATCCCTGGGATATTTAAATTTGCGACAGTATAAAATTATTTTTTGAATAATTTACTATATAAAAGAGCAATCCCTGGCGCAATTAAAATTTGCGACAGTATAAAATTAGTTTTTGAATAATTTACTATAGAAAAGGCAATCCCTGGGATATTTAAAATTTGCGACAGTATAAAATTAGTTTTTGAATAATTTACTATAGAAAAGGCAATCTCCTGGCGCAATTAAAATTTGTGACAGTTGAAAATTATTTTTTGAATAATTTACTATAGAAAAGGCAATCCCTGGCGCAATTAAAATTTGTGACAGTTGAAAATTATTTTTTGAATAATTTACTATAGAAAAGGCAATCCCTGGCGCAATTAAAATTTGCGACAGTTGAAAATTATTTTTTGAATAATTTACTATAGAAAAGGCAATCCCTGGCGCAATTAAAATTTGCGACAGTAGAAAATTAGTTTTTGAAAAATTTACTATAGAAAAGGCAATCCCTGGCGCACATAAAATTTGCGACAGTATAAAATTAGTTTTTGAATAATTTACTATAGAAAAGGCAATCCCTGGCGCAATTAAAATTTGTGACAGTTGAAAATTATTTTTTGAATAATTTACTATAGAAAAGGCAATCCCTGGGATATTTAAAATTTGCGACAGTATAAAATTAGTTTTTGAATAATTTACTATAGAAAAGGCAATCCCTGGATATTTAAAATTTGCGACAGTTGAAAATTATTTTTTGAATAATTTACTATAGAAAAAGGCAATCCCTGGCGCAATTAAATTTGCGACAGTAGAAAATTATTTTTTGAATAATTTACTATAGAAAAGGCAATCCCTGGGATATTTAAAATTTGCGACAGTATAAAATTATTTTTGAATAATTTACTATAGAAAAAGGCAATCCCTGGCGCACATAAAATTTGTGACAGTATAAAATTATTTTTTGAATAATTTACTATATAAAAGGCAATCCCTGGCGCACATAAAATTTGCGACAGTATAAAATTAGTTTTTTGAAAAATTTACTATAGAAAAGGCAATCCCTGGCGCACATAAAATTTGCGACAGTAAAAATTATTTTTTGAATAATTTACTATAGAAAAGGCAATCCCTGGGATATTTAAAATTTGCGACAGTATAAAATTATTTTTTTGAATAATTTACTATATAAAAGGCAATCCCTGGCGCAATTAAAATTTGCGACAGTATAAAATTAGTTTTTGAATAATTTACTATAGAAAAGGCAATCCCTGGGATATTTAAAATTTGCGACAGTATAAAATTAGTTTTTGAATAATTTACTATAGAAAAGGCAATCCCTGGCGCAATTAAAATTTGTGACAGTTGAAAATTATTTTTTGAATAATTTACTATAGAAAAGGCAATCCCTGGCGCAATTAAAATTTGTGACAGTTGAAAATTATTTTTTGAATAATTTACTATAGAAAAGGCAATCCCTGGCGCAATTAAAATTTGCGACAGTTGAAAATTATTTTTTGAATAATTTACTATAGAAAAGGCAATCCCTGGCGCAATTAAAATTTGCGACAGTAGAAAAATTAGTTTTTGAAAAATTTACTATAGAAAAGGCAATCCTGGCGCACATAAAATTTGCGACAGTATAAAATTAGTTTTTGGAATAATTTACTATAGAAAAGGCAATCCCTGGCGCAATTAAAATTTGTGACAGTTGAAAATTATTTTTTGAATAATTTACTATAGAAAAGGCAATCCCTGGGGATATTTAAAATTTGCGACAGTATAAAATTAGTTTTTGAATAATTTACTATAGAAAAGGCAATCCCTGGGATATTTAAATTTGTGACAGTTGAAAATTAGTTTTTGAATAATTTACTGTAGAAAAGGCAATCCCTGGCGCAATTAAAATTTGTGACAGTTGAAAATTATTTTTTGAATAATTTACTATAGAAAAGGCAATCCCTGGCGCAATTAAAATTTGCGACAGTATAAAATTAGTTTTTGAAAATTTACTATAGAAAAGGCAATCCCTGGCGCAATTAAAATTTGCGACAGTATAAAATTATTTTTTGAATAATTTTACCTATATAAAAGGCAATCCCTGGCGCAATTAAAATTTGCGACAGTAGAAAATTTAGTTTTTGAATAATTTACTGTAGTAAAAGGCAAATCCCTGGGATATTTAAAATTTGCGACAGTATAAAATTAGTTTTTTGAATAATTTACTATAGAAAAGGCAATCCCTGGCGCAATTAAAATTTGTGACAGTTGAAAATTATTTTTGAATAATTTACTATAGAAAAGGCAATCCCTGGCGCAATTAAAATTTGCGACAGTAAAAAAATTAGTTTTTGAATAATTTACTATAGAAAAGGCAATCCCTGGCGCAATTAAAATTTGCGACAGTATAAAATTATTTTTTGAATAATTTACTATATAAAAGGCAATCCCTGGCGTAATTTAAAATTTGTGACAGTTGAAATTATTTTTTGAATAATTTACTATAGAAAAGGCAATCCCTGGCGCAATTAAAATTTGCGACAGTAGAAAATTATTTTTTGAATGATTTACTATAGAAAAGGCAATCCCTGGGATATTTAAAATTTGCGACAGTATAAAAATTATTTTTTGAATAATTTACTATAGAAAAGGCAATCCCTGGCGCACATAAAATTTGTGACAGTATAAAATTATTTTTGAATAATTTACTATATAAAAGTGCAATCCCTGGCGCACATAAAATTTGCGACAGTATAAAAATTAGTTTTTGAAAAATTTACTATAGAAAAGGCAATCCCTGGCGCAATTAAAATTTGTGACAGTTGAAAATTATTTTTTGAATAATTTACTATAGAAAAGGCAATCCCTGGCGCAAATTAAAATTGCGACAGTATAAAATTAGTTTTTGAATAATTTACTGTAGAAAAGGCAATCCCTGGGATATTTAAAATTTGCGACAGTATAAAATTATTTTTTGAATAATTTACTATATAAAAGGCAATCCCTGGCGCAATTAAAATTTGCGACAGTATAAAATTAGTTTTTGAATAATTTACTATAGAAAAGGCAATCCCTGGCGCAATTAAAATTTGTGACGAAAATTATTTTTTGAATAATTTACTGTAGAAAAGGCAATCCCTGGCGCACATAAAATTTGCGACAGTATAAAATTAGTTTTTGAATAATTTACTGTAGAAAAGGCAATCCCTGGGATATTTAAAATTTGCGACAGTATAAAATTATTTTTTGAATAATTTACTATATAAAAGGCAATCCCTGGCGCAATTAAAATTTGCGACAGTATAAAATTATTTTTTGAATAATTTACTATAGAAAAGGCAATCCCTGGCGCACATAAAATTTGCGACAGTATAAAATTAGTTTTTGAATAATTTACTGTAGAAAAGGCAATCCCTGGCGCACATAAAATTTGCGACAGTATAAAATTATTTTTTGAATAATTTACTATAGAAAAGGCAATCCCTGGCGCAATTAAAATTTGCGACAGTAGAAAATTATTTTTTGAATAATTTACTGTAGAAAAGGCAATCCCTGGCGTAATTAAAATTTGCGACAGTATAAAATTATTTTTTGAATAATTTACTATATAAAAGGCAATCCCTGGCGCACATAAAATTTGCGACAGTATAAAATTAGTTTTTGAATAATTACTGTAGAAAAGGCAATCCCTGGGATATTTAAAATTTGCGACAGTATAAAATTAGTTTTTGAATAATTTACTATAGAAAAGGCAATCCCTGGCGCAATTAAAATTTGTGACAGTTGAAAATTATTTTTTGAATAATTTACTATAGAAAAGGCAATCCCTGGGATATTTAAAATTTGCGACAGTATAAAATTATTTTTTGAATAATTTACTATAGAAAAATCAATCCCTGGCGCACATAAAATTTGCGACAGTATAAAATTAGTTTTTGAATAATTTACTATAGAAAAGGCAATCCCTGGCGCACATAAAATTTGCGACAGTATAAAATTAGTTTTTGAATAATTTACTATAGAAAAGGCAATCCCTGGCGCAATTAAAATTTGCGACAGTATAAAATTAGTTTTTGAATAATTTACTATAGAAAAGGCAATCCCTGGCGCAATTAAAATTTGTGACAGTTGAAAATTATTTTTTGAATAATTTACTATAGAAAAGGCAATCCCTGGCGCAATTAAAATTTGTGACAGTTGAAAATTATTTTTTGAATAATTTACTATTGAAAAGGCAATCCCTGGCGCAATTAAAATTTGTGACAGTTGAAAATTATTTTTTGAATAATTTACTACAGAAAAGTCAATCCCTGGGCGCAATTAAAATTTGTGACAGTTGAAAATTATTTTTTGAATAATTTACTATAGAAAAGGCAATCCCTGGGATATTTAAAATTTGTGACAGTTGAAAATTATTTTTTGAATAATTTACTATAGAAAAGGCAATCCCTGGGATATTTAAAATTTGCGACAGTATAAAATTATTTTTTGAATAATTTACTATAGAAAAGGCAATCCCTGGGATATTTAAAATTTGCGACAGTAGAAAATTATTTTTTGAAATAATTTACTATAGAAAAGGCAATCCCTGGCGCACATAAATTTGCGACAGTATAAAATTAGTTTTTGAATAATTTACTGTAGAAAAGGCAATCCCTGGGATATTTAAAATTTGCGACAGTATAAAATTAGTTTTTGAATAATTTACTATAGAAAAGGCAATCCCTGGCGCAATTAAAATTTGTGACAGTTGAAAATTATTTTTTGAATAATTTACTATAGAAAAGGCAATCCCTGGGATATTATAAAATTTGCGACAGTATAAAATTAGTTTTTGAATAATTTACTATAGAAAAGGCAATCCCTGGCGCAATTAAAATTTGCGACAGTTGAAAATTATTTTTTGAAAAATTTACTATAGAAAAGGCAATCCCTGGCGCACATAAAATTTGCGACAGTATAAAATTAGTTTTTGAATAATTTACTGTAGAAAAGGCAATCCCTGGGATATTTAAAATTTGCGACAGTATAAAATTAGTTTTTGAAAAATTTACTATAGAAAAGGCAATCCCTGGCGTAATTAAAATTTGTGACAGTTGAAAATTAGTTTTTGAATAATTTACTATAGAAAAGGCAATCCCTGGCGCACATAAAATTTGCGACAGTTGAAAATTATTTTTTGAAAAATTTACTATAGAAAAGGCAATCCCTGGCGCAATTAAAATTTGTGACAGTAGAAAATTAGTTTTTGAATAATTTACTGTAGAAAAGGCAATCCCTGGGATATTTAAAATTTGCGACAGTAGAAAATTAGTTTTTGAATAATTTACTGTAGAAAAGGCAATCCCTGGCGCAATTAAAATTTGCGACAGTATAAAATTATTTTTTGAATAATTTACTATAGAAAAGGCAATCCCTGGCGCAATTAAAATTTGTGACAGTTGAAAATTATTTTTTGAATAATTTACTGTAGAAAAGGCAATCCCTGGCGCACATAAAATTTGCGACAGTATAAAATTAGTTTTTGAATAATTTACTGTAGAAAAGGCAATCCCTGGCGCAATTAAAATTTGTGACAGTTGAAAATTATTTTTTGAATAATTTACTATAGAAAAGGCAATCCCTGGCGTAATTAAAATTTGCGACAGTATAAAATTAGTTTTTGAATAATTTACTGTAGAAAAGGCAATCCCTGGCGCAATTAAAATTTGCGACAGTATAAAATTATTTTTTGAATAATTTACTATAGAAAAGGCAATCCCTGGCGCAATTAAAATTTGTGACAGTTGAAAATTATTTTTTGAATAATTTACTATAGAAAAGGCAATCCCTGGCGCACATAAAATTTGTGACAGTATAAAATTAGTTTTTGAAGAATTTACTATATAAAAGGCAATCCCTGGCGCAATTAAAATTTGCGACAGTTGAAAATTATTTTTTTGAATAATTTACTATAGAAAAGGCAATCCCTGGCGCACATAAAATTTGCGACAGTATAAAATTAGTTTTTGAATAATTTACTGTAGAAAAGGCAATCCCTGGGATATTTAAAATTTGCGACAGTATAAAATTAGTTTTTGAATAATTTACTATAGAAAAGGCAATCCCTGGCGCAATTAAAATTTGTGACAGTTGGAAAATTATTTTTTGAATAATTTACTATAGAAAAGGCAATCCCTGGGATATTTAAAATTTGCGACAGTATAAAATTAGTTTTTGAATAATTTACTATAGAAAAGGCAATCCCTGGGATATTTAAAATTTGCGACAGTATAAAATTAGTTTTTGAATAATTTACTGTAGAAAAGGCAATCCCCTGGCGCACATAAAATTTGCGACAGTATAAAATTATTTTTTGAATAATTTACTATAGAAAAGGCAATCCCTGGCGCACATAAAATTTGTGACAGTATAAAATTAGTTTTTGAAAAATTTACTATATAAAAGGCAATCCCCTGGCGCAATTAAAATTTGCGACAGTTGAAAATTATTTTTTGAATAATTTACTATAGAAAAGGTAATCCCTGGCGCACATAAAATTTGCGACAGTATAAAATTAGTTTTTGAATAATTTACTGTAGAAAAGGCAATCCCTGGGATATTTAAAATTTGCGACAGTATAAAATTAGTTTTTGAATAATTTACTATAGAAAAGGCATTCCCTGGCGCAATTAAAATTTGTGACAGTTGAAAATTATTTTTTGAATAATTTACTATAGAAAAGGCAATCCCTGGGATATTTAAAATTTGCGACAGTATAAAATTAGTTTTTGAATAATTTACTATAGAAAAGGGCAATCCCTGGGATATTTAAAATTTGCGACAGTATAAAATTAGTTTTTGAATAATTTACTGTAGAAAAGGCAATCCCTGGGATATTTAAAATTTGCGACAGTATAAAATTATTTTTTGAATAATTTACTATAGAAAAGGCAATCCCTGGCGCACATAAAATTTGCGACAGTATAAAATTAGTTTTTGAATAATTTACTATAGAAAAGGCAATCCCTGGCGCAATTAAAATTTGTGACAGTATAAAATTATTTTTTGAATAATTTACTATAGAAAAGGCAATCCCTGGCGCAATTAAAATTTGCGACAGTATAAAAATTAGTTTTTGAATAATTTACTGTAGAAAAGGCAATCCCTGGGATATTTAAAATTTGCGACAGTATAAAATTATTTTTTGAATAATTTACTATAGAAAAGGCAATCCCTGGCGCACATAAAATTTGCGACAGTATAATATTAGTTTTTGAATAATTTACTATAGAAAAGGCAATCCCTGGCGCAATTAAAATTTGTGACAGTATAAAATTATTTTTTGAATAATTTACTATAGAAAAGGCAATCCCTGGCGCAATTAAAATTTGCGACAGTATAAAATTAGTTTTGAAAAATTTACTATAGAAAAGGCAATCCCTGGGATATTTAAAATTTGCGACAGTATAAAATTATTTTTTGAATAATTTACTGTAGAAAAGGCAATCCCTGGCGCAATTAAAATTTGTGACAGTTGAAAATTATTTTTTGAATAATTTACTATAGAAAAGGCAATCCCTGGCGCAATTAAAATTTGTGACAGTTGAAAATTATTTTTTGAATAATTTACTATAGAAAAGGCAATCCCTGGCGCAATTAAAATTTGTGACAGCTGAAAATTAGTTTTTGAATAATTTACTATAGAAAAGGCAATCCCTGGCGCAATTAAAATTTGTGACAGTTGAAAATTATTTTTTGAATAATTTACTATAGAAAAGGCAATCCCTGGCGCAATTAAAATTTGTGACAGTTGAAAATTAGTTTTTGAAAAATTTACTATATAAAAGGCAATCCCTGGCGTAATTAAAATTTGCGACAGTAGAAAATTATTTTTTGAATAATTTACTATAGAAAAGGCAATCCCTGGGATATTTAAAATTTGCGACAGTATAAAATTAGTTTTTGAATAATTTACTATAGAAAAGGCAAATCCCTGGCGCACATAAAATTTGTGACAGTTGAAAATTATTTTTTGAATAATTTACTATAGAAAAGGCAATAAAAAACTAATTTTATACTGTCGCAAATTTTAAATATCCCAGGGATTGCCTTTTATATAGTAAATTATTCAAAAAATAATTTTCAACTGTCACAAATTTTAATTGCGCCAGGGATTGCCTTTTCTACAGTAAATTTTTCAAAAACTAATTTTATACTGTCGCAAATTTAATTGCGCCAGGGATTGCCTTTTCTATAGTAAATTATTCAAAAAATAATTTTCAACTGTCACAAATTTTAATTGCGCCAGGATTGCCTTTTATATAGTAAATTATTCAAAAAATAATTTTCAACTGTCGCAAATTTTAATTGCGCCAGGGATTGCCTTTTCTATAGTAAATTTTCAAAAACTAATTTTATACTGTCGCAAATTTTAATTGCGCCAGGGATTGCCTTTTCTATAGTAAATTATTCAAAAACTAATTTTATACTGTCGCAAATTTTAATTGCGCCAGGGATTGCCTTTTCTATAGTAAATTATTCAAAAAATAATTTTCAACTCTCACAAATTTTAATTGCGCCAGGGATTGCCTTTTATATAGTAAATTTTTCAAAAACTAATTTTATACTGTCGCAAATTTTAATTGCGCCAGGGATTGCCTTTTCTATAGTAAATTATTCAAAAACTAATTTTATACTGTCGCAAATTTTAATTACGCCAGGGATTGCCTTTTCTATAGTAAATTTTTCAAAAACTAATTTTATACTGTCGCAAATTTAATTGCGCCAGGGATTGCCTTTTCTATAGTAAATTTTTCAAAAACTAATTTTATACTGTCGCAAATTTTATGTGCGCCAGGGATTGCCTTTTATATAGTAAATTTTTCAAAAACTAATTTTATACTGTCGCAAATTTTAATTGCGCCAGGATTGCCTTTTCTACAGTAAATTTTTCAAAAACTAATTTTATACTGTCGCAAATTTTAATTGCGCCAGGGATTGCCTTTTCTATAGTAAATTTTTCAAAAACTAATTTTATACTGTCACAAATTTTAATTGCGCCAGGGATTGCCTTTTCTATAGTAAATTTTTCAAAAACTAATTTTATACTGTCACAAATTTTAATTGCGCCAGGGATTGCCTTTTCTATAGTAAATTTTTCAAAAACTAATTTTCTACTGTCGCAAATTTTAATTGCGCCAGGGATTGCCTTTTATATAGTAAATTTTTCAAAAACTAATTTTATACTGTCGCAAATTTTAATTGCGCCAGGGATTGCCTTTTCTATAGTAAATTATTCAAAAAATAATTTTCAACTGTCACAAATTTTAATTGCGCCAGGGATTGCCTTTTATATAGTAAATTTTTCAAAAAATAATTTTCAACTGTCACAAATTTTAATTGCGCCAGGGATTGCCTTTTATATAGTAAATTTTTCAAAAAATAATTTTCAACTGTCACAAATTTTAATTGCGCCAGGGATTGCCTTTTCTATAGTAAATTATTCAAAAACTAATTTTCAACTGTCACAAATTTTAATTGCGCCAGGGATTGCCTTTTATACAGTAAATTATTCAAAAAATAATTTTCTACTGTCGCAAATTTTAATTGCGCCAGGGATTGCCTTTTATATAGTAAATTTTTCAAAAACTAATTTTATACTGTCGCAAATTTTAATTACGCCAGGGATTGCCTTTTCTATAGTAAATTTTTCAAAAACTAATTTTATACTGTCGCAAATTTTAATTGCGCCAGGGATTGCCTTTTCTATAGTAAATTATTCAAAAAATAATTTTCAACTGTCACAAATTTTAATTGCGCCAGGGATTGCCTTTTCTATAGTAAATTATTCAAAAACTAATTTTATACTGTCGCAAATTTTAATTGCGCCAGGGATTGCCTTTTCTATAGTAAATTATTCAAAAACTAATTTTATACTGTCGCAAATTTTAATTGCGCCAGGGATTGCCTTTTCTATAGTAAATTTTTCAAAAACTAATTTTATACTGTCGCAAATTTTAATTACGCCAGGGATTGCCTTTTCTATAGTAAATTTTTCAAAAACTAATTTTATACTGTCACAAATTTTAATTGCGCCAGGGATTGCCTTTTCTATAGTAAATTTTTCAAAAACTAATTTTATACTGTCGCAAATTTTAATTACGCAGGGATTGCCTTTTCTATAGGAAATTTTTCAAAAACTAATTTTATACTGTCGCAAATTTTAATTGCGCCAGGGATTGCCTTTTCTATAGTAAATTATTCAAAAAATAATTTTCAACTGTCACAAATTTTAATTGCGCCAGGGATTGCCTTTTATATAGTAAATTTTTCAAAAAATAATTTTCAACTGTCACAAATTTTAATTGCGCCAGGGATTGCCTTTTCTATAGTAAATTATTCAAAAACTAATTTTATACTGACGCAAATTTTAATTGCGCCAGGGATTGCCTTTTATATAGTAAATTTTTCAAAAACTAATTTTATACTGTCGCAAATTTTAATTACGCCAGGGATTGCCTTTTCTATAGTAAATTATTCAAAAACTAATTTTATACTGTCACAAATTTTAATTGCGCCAGGGATTGCCTTTTCTATAGTAAATTTTTCAAAAACTAATTTTATACTGTCGCAAATTTTAATTGCGCCAGGGATTGCCTTTTCTACAGTAAATTTTTCAAAAACTAATTTTATACTGTCGCAAATTTTAATTGCGCCAGGGATTGCCTTTTCTATAGTAAATTTTTCAAAAACTAATTTTATACTGTCGCAAATTTTAATTGCGCCAGGGATTGCCTTTTCTATAGTAAATTTTTCAAAAACTAATTTTATACTGTCACAAATTTTAATTGCGCCAGGGATTGCCTTTTCTATAGTAAATTATTCAAAAACTAATTTTATACTGTCGCAAATTTTAATTACGCCAGGGATTGCCTTTTCTATAGTAAATTTTTCAAAAACTAATTTTATACTGTCGCAAATTTTAATTGCGCCAGGGATTGCCTTTTCTATAGTAAATTATTCAAAAACTAATTTTATACTGTCGCAAATTTTAATTACGCCAGGGATTGCCTTTTCTATAGTAAATTTTTCAAAAACTAATTTTATACTGTCACAAATTTTAATTGCGCCAGGGATTGCCTTTTCTATAGTAAATTTTTCAAAAACTAATTTTATACTGTCACAAATTTTAATTGCGCCAGGGATTGCCTTTTCTATAGTAAATTATTCAAAAAATAATTTTATACTGTCGCAAATTTTATGTGCGCCAGGGATTGCCTTTTCTATAGTAAATTATTCAAAAAATAATTTTCAACTGTCACAAATTTTAATTGCGCCAGGGATTGCCTTTTCTATAGTAAATTTTTCAAAAACTAATTTTATACTGTCACAAATTTTAATTGCGCCAGGGATTGCCTTTTATATAGTAAATTTTTCAAAAACTAATTTTATACTGTCACAAATTTTAATTGCGCCAGGGATTGCCTTTTATATAGTAAATTATTCAAAAACTAATTTTATACTGTCACAAATTTTAATTGCGCCAGGGA
Organism: Dioctria linearis; assembly: GCA_963930735.1. Lineage (NCBI taxonomy): Eukaryota > Metazoa > Arthropoda > Insecta > Diptera > Asilidae > Dioctria > Dioctria linearis. The sequence goes on along the minus strand of CAWVNZ010002355.1, from coordinate 124,740 downwards.
TTGCCTTTTCTATAGTAAATTTTTCAAAAACTAATTTTATACTGTCGCAAATTTTAATTGCGCCAGGGATTGCCTTTTCTACAGTAAATTTTTCAAAAACTAATTTTATACTGTCGCAAATTTTAATTGCGCCAGGGATTGCCTTTTCTATAGTAAATTTTTCAAAAACTAATTTTATACTGTCGCAAATTTTAATTGCGCCAGGGATTGCCTTTTCTATAGTAAATTATTCAAAAAATAATTTTCAACTGTCGCAAATTTTAATTGCGCCAGGGATTGCCTTTTCTATAGTAAATTTTTCAAAAACTAATTTTATACTGTCGCAAATTTTAATTGCGCCAGGGATTGCCTTTTCTATAGTAAATTTTTCAAAAACTAATTTTATACTGTCGCAAATTTTAATTGCGCCAGGGATTGCCTTTTCTATAGTAAATTTTTCAAAAACTAATTTTATACTGTCGCAAATTTTAATTGCGCCAGGGATTGCCTTTTCTATAGTAAATTTTTCAAAAACTAATTTTATACTGTCACAGATTTTAATTGCGCCAGGGATTGCCTTTTCTATAGTAAATTTTTCAAAAACTAATTTTATACTGTCGCAAATTTTAATTGCGCCAGGGATTGCCTTTTCTATAGTAAATTTTTCAAAAACTAATTTTCAACTGTCACAAATTTTAATTGCGCCAGGGATTGCCTTTTCTACAGTAAATTATTCAAAAAATAATTTTCAACTGTCACAAATTTTAATTGCGCCAGGGATTGCCTTTTATATAGTAAATTTTTCAAAAACTAATTTTATACTGTCGCAAATTTTAATTACGCCAGGGATTGCCTTTTCTATAGTAAATTATTCAAAAACTAATTTTATACTGTCGCAAATTTTAATTGCGCCAGGGATTGCCTTTTCTATAGTAAATTTTTCAAAAACTAATTTTATACTGTCGCAAATTTTAATTGCGCCAGGGATTGCCTTTTCTATAGTAAATTATTCAAAAAATAATTTTCAACTGTCACAAATTTTAATTGCGCCAGGGATTGCCTTTTCTATAGTAAATTATTCAAAAACTAATTTTATACTGTCGCAAATTTTAATTGCGCCAGGGATTGCCTTTTCTATAGTAAATTATTCAAAAACTAATTTTATACTGTCGCAAATTTTAATTGCGCCAGGGATTGCCTTTTCTATAGTAAATTTTTCAAAAACTAATTTTATACTGTCGCAAATTTTAATTGCGCCAGGGATTGCCTTTTCTATAGTAAATTATTCAAAAAATAATTTTCAACTGTCACAAATTTTAATTGCGCCAGGGATTGCCTTTTCTATAGTAAATTATTCAAAAACTAATTTTATACTGTCGCAAATTTTAATTGCGCCAGGGATTGCCTTTTCTATAGTAAATTATTCAAAAACTAATTTTATACTGTCGCAAATTTTAATTGCGCCAGGGATTGCCTTTTCTATAGTAAATTATTCAAAAACTAATTTTATACTGTCGCAAATTTTAATTGCGCCAGGGATTGCCTTTTCTATAGTAAATTTTTCAAAAACTAATTTTATACTGTCGCAAATTTTATGTGCGCCAGGGATTGCCTTTTCTATAGTAAATTATTCAAAAACTAATTTTATACTGTCGCAAATTTTAATTGCGCCAGGGATTGCCTTTTCTACAGTAAATTTTTCAAAAACTAATTTTATACTGTCGCAAATTTTAATTGCGCCAGGGATTGCCTTTTCTATAGTAAATTATTCAAAAAATAATTTTATACTGTCGCAAATTTTAATTACGCCAGGGATTGCCTTTTCTATAGTAAATTATTCAAAAAATAATTTTCAACTGTCACAAATTTTAATTGCGCCAGGGATTGCCTTTTATATAGTAAATTATTCAAAAAATAATTTTCAACTGTCGCAAATTTTAATTGCGCCAGGGATTGCCTTTTCTATAGTAAATTTTTCAAAAACTAATTTTATACTGTCGCAAATTTTAATTGCGCCAGGGATTGCCTTTTATATAGTAAATTTTTCAAAAACTAATTTTATACTGTCGCAAATTTTAATTACGCCAGGGATTGCCTTTTCTATAGTAAATTATTCAAAAACTAATTTTCAACTGTCACAAATTTTAATTGCGCCAGGGATTGCCTTTTATATAGTAAATTTTTCAAAAACTAATTTTATACTGTCGCAAATTTTAATTGCGCCAGGGATTGCCTTTTCTACAGTAAATTTTTCAAAAACTAATTTTAACTGTCGCAAATTTTAATTGCGCCAGGGATTGCCTTTTCTATAGTAAATTATTCAAAAACTAATTTTATACTGTCGCAAATTTTAATTACGCCAGGGATTGCCTTTTCTATAGTAAATTATTCAAAAACTAATTTTCTACTGTCGCAAATTTTAATTGCGCCAGGGATTGCCTTTTATATAGTAAATTATTCAAAAAATAATTTTCAACTGTCGCAAATTTTAATTGCGCCAGGGATTGCCTTTTCTATAGTAAATTTTTCAAAAACTAATTTTATACTGTCGCAAATTTAAATTGCGCCAGGGATTGCCTTTTCTATAGTAAATTATTCAAAAACTAATTTTATACTGTCGCAAATTTTAATTGCGCCAGGGATTGCCTTTTCTATAGTAAATTTTTCAAAAACTAATTTTATACTGTCACAAATTTTAATTGCGTCAGGGATTGCCTTTTATATAGTAAATTTTTCAAAAACTAATTTTATACTGTCACAAATTTTAATTGCGCCAGGGATTGCCTTTTCTATAGTAAATTATTCAAAAACTAATTTTATACTGTCGCAAATTTTAATTACGCCAGGGATTGCCTTTTCTATAGTAAATTTTTCAAAAACTAATTTTATACTGTCGCAAATTTTAATTGCGCCAGGGATTGCCTTTTCTATAGTAAATTATTCAAAAACTAATTTTATACTGTCGCAAATTTTAATTGCGCCAGGGATTGCCTTTTCTATAGTAAATTATTCAAAAAATAATTTTCTACTGTCACAAATTTTAATTGCGCCAGGGATTGCCTTTTCTATAGTAAATTTTTCAAAAACTAATTTTATACTGTCGCAAATTTTATGTGCGCCAGGGATTGCCTTTTATATAGTAAATTTTTCAAAAATAATTTTATACTGTCGCAAATTTTAATTGCGTCAGGGATTGCCTTTTCTACAGTAAATTATTCAAAAAATAATTTTCAACTGTCGCAAATTTTAATTGCGCCAGGGATTGCCTTTTCTATAGTAAATTTTACAAAAACTAATTTTATACTGTCGCAAATTTTAATTGCGCCAGGGATTGCCTTTTCTATAGTAAATTTTTCAAAAACTAATTTTCTACTGTCGCAAATTTTAATTGCGCCAGGGATTGCCTTTTATATAGTAAATTATTCAAAAAATAATTTTCAACTGTCACAAATTTTAATTACGCCAGGGATTGCCTTTTATATAGTAAATTTTTCAAAAACTAATTTTATACTGTCGCAAATTTTAATTACGCCAGGGATTGCCTTTTCTATAGTAAATTATTCAAAAACTAATTTTATACTGTCGCAAATTTTAATTGCGCCAGGGATTGCCTTTTCTATAGTAAATTTTTCAAAAACTAATTTTATACTGTCGCAAATTTTAATTGCGCCAGGGATTGCCTTTTTCTATAGTAAATTATTCAAAAAATAATTTTCAACTGTCACAAATTTTAATTGCGCCAGGGATTGCCTTTTCTATAGTAAATTATTCAAAAACTAATTTTATACTGTCGCAAATTTTAATTGCGCCAGGGATTGCCTTTTCTATAGTAAATTTTTCAAAACTAATTTTATACTGTCGCAAATTTTAATTGCGCCAGGGATTGCCTTTTCTATAGTAAATTATTCAAAAACTAATTTTATACTGTCACAAATTTTAATTGCGCCAGGGATTGCCTTTTCTATAGTAAATTTTTCAAAAACTAATTTTATACTGTCGCAAATTTTAATTGCGCCAGGGATTGCCTTTTCTACAGTAAATTTTTCAAAAACTAATTTTATACTGTCGCAAATTTTAATTGCGCCAGGGATTGCCTTTTCTATAGTAAATTTTTCAAAAACTAATTTTATACTGTCGCAAATTTTAATTGCGCCAGGGATTGCCTTTTCTATAGTAAATTTTTCAAAAACTAATTTTATACTGTCACAAATTTTAATTGCGCCAGGGATTGCCTTTTCTATAGTAAATTTTTCAAAAACTAATTTTATACTGTTGCAAATTTTAATTACGCCAGGGATTGCCTTTTCTATAGTAAATTATTCAAAAACTAATTTTATACTGTCGCAAATTTTAATTGCGCCAGGGATTGCCTTTTCTATAGTAAATTTTTCAAAAACTAATTTTATACTGTCGCAAATTTTAATTGCGCCAGGGATTGCCTTTTCTATAGTAAATTATTCAAAAAATAATTTTCAACTGTCGCAAATTTTAATTACGCCAGGGATTGCCTTTTCTATAGTAAATTATTCAAAAACTAATTTTATACTGTCGCAAATTTTAATTGCGCCAGGGATTGCCTTTTCTATAGTAAATTTTTCAAAAACTAATTTTATACTGTCGCAAATTTTAATTGCGCCAGGGATTGCCTTTTCTATAGTAAATTATTCAAAAACTAATTTTATACTGTCACAAATTTTAATTGCGCCAGGGATTGCCTTTTCTATAGTAAATTTTTCAAAAACTAATTTTATACTGTCGCAAATTTTAATTGCGCCAGGGATTGCCTTTTCTACAGTAAATTTTTCAAAAACTAATTTTATACTGTCGCAAATTTTAATTGCGCCAGGGATTGCCTTTTCTATAGTAAATTTTTCAAAAACTAATTTTATACTGTCGCAAATTTTAATTGCGCCAGGGATTGCCTTTTCTATAGTAAATTTTTCAAAAACTAATTTTATACTGTCGCAAATTTTAATTGCGCCAGGGATTGCCTTTTCTATAGTAAATTTTCAAAAACTAATTTTATACTGTCGCAAATTTTAATTGCGCCAGGGATTGCCTTTTATATAGTAAATTTTTCAAAAACTAATTTTATACTGTCACAAATTTTATGTGCGCCAGGGATTGCCTTTTTATATAGTAAATTATTCAAAAAATAATTTTCAACTGTCACAAATTTTAATTGCGCCAGGGATTGCCTTTTATATAGTAAATTTTTCAAAATTAATTTTATACTGTCGCAAATTTTAATTGCGCCAGGGATTGCCTTTTCTACAGTAAATTTTTCAAAACTAATTTTATACTGTCGCAAATTTTAATTGCGCCAGGGATTGCCTTTTCTATAGTAAATTATTCAAAAACTAATTTTATACTGTCACAAATTTTATGTGCGCCAGGGATTGCCTTTTCTATAGTAAATTATTCAAAAACTAATTTTCTACTGTCGCAAATTTTAAATATCCCAGGGATTGCCTTTTCTATAGTAAATTATTCAAAAAATAATTTTCTACTGTCGCAAATTTTAATTGCGCCAGGGATTGACTTTTCTATAGTAAATTATTCAAAAACTAATTTTATACTGTCGCAAATTTTAATTACGCCAGGGATTGCCTTTTATATAGTAAATTTTTCAAAAACTAATTTTATACTGTCGCAAATTTTAATTGCGCCAGGGATTGCCTTTTATATAGTAAATTTTTCAAAAAATAATTTTCAACTGTCACAAATTTTAATTGCGCCAGGGATTGCCTTTTCTATAGTAAATTATTCAAGAACTAATTTTATACTGTCGCAAATTTTAATTGCGCCAGGGATTGCCTTTTCTATAGTAAATTATTCAAAAAATAATTTTCTACTGTCGCAAATTTTAATTGCGCCAGGGATTGCCTTTTCTATAGTAAATTATTCAAAAAATAATTTTCTACTGTCGCAAATTTTAAATATCCCAGGGATTGCCTTTTCTACAGTAAATTATTCAAAAACTAATTTTATACTGTCGCAAATTTTATGTGCGCCAGGGCTTGCCTTTTCTATAGTAAATTATTCAAAAAATAATTTTATACTGTCGCAAATTTTATGTGCGCCAGGGATTGCCTTTTCTATAGTAAATTATTCAAAAAATAATTTTCAACTGTCACAAATTTTAATTGCGCCAGGGATTGCCTTTTTCTATAGTAAATTATTCAAAAAATAATTTTCAACTGTCACAAATTTTATGTGCGCCAGGGATTGCCTTTTCTATAGTAAATTATTCAAAAACTAATTTTATACTGTCGCAAATTTTAATTGCGCCAGGGATTGCCTTTTCTATAGTAAATTTTTCAAAAACTAATTTTATACTGTCACAAATTTAATTGCGCCAGGGATTGCCTTTTCTATAGTAAATTATTCAAAAAATAATTTCAACTGTCACAAATTTTAATTACGCCAGGGATTGCCTTTTCTATAGTAAATTTTTCAAAAACTAATTTTATACTGTCACAAATTTTAATTGCGCCAGGGATTGCCTTTTCTATAGTAAATTTTTCAAAAACTAATTTTATACTGTCACAAATTTTAATTGCGCCAGGGATTGCCTTTTCTATAGTAAATTATTCAAAAAATAATTTTCAACTGTCACAAATTTTAATTGCGCCAGGGATTGCCTTTTATATAGTAAATTATTCAAAAAATAATTTTCTACTGTCGCAAATTTTAATTGCGCCAGGGATTGCCTTTTATATAGTAAATTTTTCAAAAACTAATTTTCTACTGTCGCAAATTTTAATTACGCCAGGGATTGCCTTTTATATAGTAAATTTTTCAAAAACTAATTTTATACTGTCACAAATTTTATGTGCGCCAGGGATTGCCTTTTCTATAGTAAATTATTCAAAAACTAATTGTCTACTGTCGCAAATTTTAATTGCGCCAGGGATTGCCTTTTATATAGTAAATTTTTCAAAAACTAATTTTATACTGTCGCAAATTTTAATTACGCCAGGGATTGCCTTTTATATAGTAAATTATTCAAAAACTAATTTTCAACTGTCACAAATTTTATGTGCGCCAGGGATTGCCTTTTCTATAGTAAATTATTCAAAAAATAATTTTCAACTGTCACAAATTTTAATTGCGCCAGGGATTGCCTTTTCTATAGTAAATTTTTCAAAAACTAATTTTATACTGTCGCAAATTTTAATTGCGCCAGGGATTGCCTTTTCTATAGTAAATTATTCAAAAAATAATTTTCAACTGTCACAAATTTTAATTGCGCCAGGGATTGCCTTTTCTATAGTAAATTATTCAAAAACTAATTTTATACTGTCGCAAATTTTAATTGCGCCAGGGATTGCCTTTTCTACAGTAAATTATTCAAAAAATAATTTTATACTGTCGCAAATTTTAATTACGCCAGGGATTGCCTTTTCTACAGTAAATTATTCAAAAATAATTTTCTACTGTCGCAAATTTTAATTGCGCCAGGGATTGCCTTTTCTACAGTAAATTTTTCAAAAACTAATTTTATACTGTCGCAAATTTTAATTACGCCAGGGATTGCCTTTTATATAGTAAATTTTTCAAAAACTAATTTTATACTGTCGCAAATTTTATGTGCGCCAGGGATTGCCTTTTCTATAGTAAATTATTCAAAAACTAATTTTATACTGTCGCAAATTTTATGTGCGCCAGGGATTGCCTTTTCTATAGTAAATTATTCAAAAAATAATTTTCAACTGTCACAAATTTTAATTGCGCCAGGGATTGCCTTTTCTATAGTAAATTATTCAAAAAATAATTTTCAACTGTCACAAATTTTAATTACGCCAGGGATTGCCTTTTATATAGTAAATTATTCAAAAACTAATTTTATACTGTCGCAAATTTTAATTGCGCCAGGGATTGCCTTTTCTACAGTAAATTATTCAAAAAATAATTTTATACTGTCGCAAATTTTAATTGCGCCAGGGATTGCCTTTTCTATAGTAAATTATTCAAAAACTAATTTTATACTGTCGCAAATTTTATGTGCGCCTGGGATTGCCTTTTCTATAGTAAATTATTCAAAAAATAATTTTCAACTGTCACAAATTTTAATTGCGCCAGGGATTGCCTTTTCTATAGTAAATTATTCAAAAAATAATTTTCAACTGTCACAAATTTTATGTGCGCCAGGGATTGCCTTTTCTATAGTAAATTATTCAAAAACTAATTTTATACTGTCGCAAATTTTAATTACGCCAGGGATTGCCTTTTCTATAGTAAATTATTCAAAAACTAATTTTCAACTGTCACAAATTTTAATTGCGCCAGGGATTGCCTTTTCTATAGTAAATTATTCAAAAAATAATTTTCAACTGTCACAAATTTTAATTGCGCCAGGGATTGCCTTTTCTATAGTAAATTATTCAAAAAATAATTTTCTACTGTCGCAAATTTTATGTGCGCCAGGGATTGCCTTTTCTATAGTAAATTTTTCAAAAACTAATTTTATACTGTCGCAAATTTTAATTGCGCCAGGGATTGCCTTTTCTATAGTAAATTATTCAAAAACTAATTTTATACTGTCGCAAATTTTAATTGCGCCAGGGATTGCCTTTTCTATAGTAAATTATTCAAAAACTAATTTTATACTGTCGCAAATTTTAATTGCGCCAGGGATTGCCTTTTCTACAGTAAATTATTCAAAAAATAATTTTATACTGTCGCAAATTTTAATTACGCCAGGGATTGCCTTTTCTACAGTAAAATATTCAAAAAATAATTTTCTACTGTCGCAAATTTTAATTGCGCCAGGGATTGCCTTTTCTACAGTAAATTTTTCAAAAGCTAATTTTATACTGTCGCAAATTTTAATTACGCCAGGGATTGCCTTTTATATAGTAAATTTTTCAAAAACTAATTTTATACTGTCGCAAATTTTATGTGCGCCAGGGATTGCCTTTTCTATAGTAAATTATTCAAAAACTAATTTTATACTGTCGCAAATTTTATGTGCGCCAGGGATTGCCTTTTCTATAGTAAATTATTCAAAAAATAATTTTCAACTATCACAAATTTTAATTGCGCCAGGGATTGCCTTTTCTATAGTAAATTTTTCAAAAAATAATTTTCAACTGTCACAAATTTTAATTGCGCCAGGGATTGCCTTTTCTATAGTAAATTTTTCAAAAACTAATTTTATACTGTCGCAAATTTTAATTGCGCCAGGGATTGCCTTTTCTATAGTAAATTATTCAAAAAATAATTTTCAACTGTCACAAATTTTAATTGCGCCAGGGATTGCCTTTTCTATAGTAAATTATTCAAAAACTAATTTTATACTGTCGCAAATTTTAATTGCGCCAGGGATTGCCTTTTCCATAGTAAATTATTCAAAAAATAATTTTATACTGTCGCAAATTTTAATTACGCCAGGGATTGCCTTTTATATAGTAAATTTTTCAAAAACTAATTTTATACTGTCGCAAATTTTAATTGCGCCAGGGATTGCCTTTTCTATAGTAAATTATTCAAAAAATAATTTTCAACTGTCACAAATTTTAATTGCGCCAGGGATTGCCTTTTATATAGTAAATTATTCAAAAAATAATTTTCTACTGTCGCAAATTTTAATTGCGCCAGGGATTGCCTTTTATATAGTAAATTTTTCAAAAACTAATTTTATACTGTCGCAAATTTTAATTACGCCAGGGATTGCCTTTTATATAGTATATTTTTCAAAAACTAATTGTATACTGTCACAAATTTTATGTGCGCCAGGGATTGCCTTTTCTATAGTAAATTATTCAAAAACTAATTTTCTACTGTCGCAAATTTTAATTGCGCCAGGGATTGCCTTTTATATAGTAAATTTTTCAAAAACTAATTTTATACTGTCGCAAATTTTATGTGCGCCAGGGATTGCCTTTTCTATAGTAAATTATTCAAAAAATAATTTTCAACTGTCACAAATTTTAATTGCGCCAGGGATTGCCTTTTCTACAGTAAATTATTCAAAAAATAATTTTCAACTGTCACAAATTTTAATAGCGCCAGGGATTGCCTTTTCTATAGTAAATTATTCAAAAAATAATTTTATACTGTCGCAAATTTTAATTGCGCCAGGGATTGCCTTTTCTACAGTAAATTATTCAAAAAATAATTTTCAACTGTCACAAATTTTAATTGCGCCAGGGATTGCCTTTTCTATAGTAAATTTTTCAAAAAATAATTTTATACTGTCACAAATTTTAATTGCGCCAGGGATTGCCTTTTCTATAGTAAATTTTTCAAAAACTAATTTTATACTGTCGCAAATTTTAATTACGCCAGGGATTGCCTTTTATATAGTAAATTTTTCAAAAACTAATTTTATACTGTCGCAAATTTTAATTGCGCCAGGGATTGCCTTTTATATAGTAAATTTTTCAAAAAATAATTTTCAACTGTCACAAATTTTAATTGCGCCAGGGATTGCCTTTTATATAGTAAATTATTCAAAAAATAATTTTCAACTGTCACAAATTTTAATTGCGCCAGGGATTGCCTTTTCTACAGTAAATTATTCAAAAAATAATTTTCAACTGTCACAAATTTTAATTGCGCCAGGGATTGCCTTTTCTATAGTAAATTTTTCAAAAACTAATTTTATACTGTCACAAATTTTAATTGCGCCAGGGATTGCCTTTTCTATAGTAAATTTTTCAAAAACTAATTTTATACTGTCGCAAATTTTAATTACGCCAGGGATTGCCTTTTATATAGTAAATTATTCAAAAACTAATTTTATACTGTCGCAAATTTTAATTGCGCCAGGGATTGCCTTTTATATAGTAAATTTTTCAAAAAATAATTTTCAACTGTCACAAATTTTAATTGCGCCAGGGATTGCCTTTTCTATAGTAAATTATTCAAAAAATAATTTTATACTGTCGCAAATTTTAATTACGCCAGGGATTGCCTTTTATATAGTAAATTATTCAAAAAATAATTTTATACTGTCACAAATTTTAATTGCGCCAGGGATTGCCTTTTCTATAGTAAATTATTCAAAAAATAATTTTCAACTGTCACAAATTTTAATTACGCCAGGGATTGCCTTTTATATAGTAAATTTTTCAAAAACTAATTTTATACTGTCGCAAATTTTATGTGCGCCAGGGATTGCCTTTTCTATAGTAAATTATTCAAAAAATAATTTTCTACTGTCGCAAATTTTAATTGCGCCAGGGATTGCCTTTTCTATAGTAAATTATTCAAAAAATAATTTTATACTGTCGCAAATTTTAATTGCGCCAGGGATTGCCTTTTCTATAGTAAATTATTCAAAAAATAATTTTATACTGTCGCAAATTTTAATTACGCCAGGGATTGCCTTTTATATAGTAAATTTTTCAAAAACTAATTTTCTACTGTCGCAAATTTTATGTGCGCCAGGGATTGCCTTTTATATAGTAAATTATTCAAAAACTAATTTTATACTGTCGCAAATTTTAATTACGCCAGGGATTGCCTTTTCTATAGTAAATTATTCAAAAAATAATTTTCAACTGTCACAAATTTTAATTGCGCCAGGGATTGCCTTTTCTATAGTAAATTATTCAAAACATAATTTTCAACTGTCACAAATTTTAATTGCGCCAGGGATTGCCTTTTCTATAGTAAATTTTTCAAAAACTAATTTTATACTGTCACAAATTTTATGTGCGCCAGGGATTGCCTTTTCTATAGTAAATTATTCAAAAACTAATTTTCTACTGTCGCAAATTTTAATTACGCCAGGGATTGCCTTTTATATAGTAAATTATTCAAAAACTAATTTTATACTGTCGCAAATTTTAATTGCGCCAGGGATTGCCTTTTATATAGTAAATTTTTCAAAAACTAATTTTATACTGTCGCAAATTTTAATGGCGCCAGGGATTGCCTTTTCTATAGTAAATTATTCAAAAACTAATTTTATACTGTCGCAAATTTTAATTACGCCAGGGATTGCCTTTTATATAGTAAATTATTCAAAAAATAATTTTCAACTGTCACAAATTTTAATTGCGCCAGGGATTGCCTTTTATATAGTAAATTATTCAAAAAATAATTTTATACTGTCACAAATTTTAATTGCGCCAGGGATTGCCTTTTCTATAGTAAATTATTCAAAAAATAATTTTCAACTGTCACAAATTTTAATTACGCCAGGGATTGCCTTTTATATAGTAAATTTTTCAAAAACTAATTTTATACTGTCGCAAATTTTATGTGCGCCAGGGATTGCCTTTTCTATAGTAAATTATTCAAAAAATAATTTTCTACTGTCGCAAATTTTAATTGCGCCAGGGATTGCCTTTTCTATAGTAAATTTTTCAAAAACTAATTTTATACTGTCGCAAATTTTATGTGCGCCAGGGATTGCCTTTTCTATAGTAAATTATTCAAAAAATAATTTTCAACTGTCGCAAATTTTAATTGCGCCAGGGATTGCCCACAAATTTTAATTACGCCAGGGATTGCCTTTTATATAGTAAATTATTCAAAAAATAATTTTCAACTGTCACAAATTTTAATTGCGCCAGGGATTGCCTTTTCTACAGTAAATTATTCAAAAAATAATTTTCAACTGTCACAAATTTTAATTGCGCCAGGGATTGCCTTTTCTATAGTAAATTATTCAAAAAATAATTTTCAACTGTCACAAATTTTAATTACGCCAGGGATTGCCTTTTATATAGTAAATTTTTCAAAAACTAATTTTATACTGTCGCAAATTTTATGTGCGCCAGGGATTGCCTTTTCTATAGTAAATTATTCAAAAAATAATTTTCTACTGTCGCAAATTTTAATTGCGCCAGGGATTGCCTTTTCTATAGTAAATTTTTCAAAAACTAATTTTATACTGTCGCAAATTTTATGTGCGCCAGGGATTGCCTTTTCTATAGTAAATTATTCAAAAAATAATTTTCAACTGTCGCAAATTTTAATTGCGCCAGGGATTGCCCACAAATTTTAATTACGCCAGGGATTGCCTTTTATATAGTAAATTTTTCAAAAACTAATTTTATACTGTCGCAAATTTTAATTGCGCCAGGGATTGCCTTTTATATAGTAAATTTTTCAAAAAATAATTTTCAACTGTCACAAATTTTAATTGCGCCAGGGATTGCCTTTTCTATAGTAAATTATTCAAAAAATAATTTTCAACTGTCACAAATTTTAATTACGCCAGGGATTGCCTTTTATATAGTAAATTTTTCAAAAACTAATTTTATACTGTCGCAAATTTTATGTGCGCCAGGGATTGCCTTTTCTATAGTAAATTATTCAAAAAATAATTTTCTACTGTCGCAAATTTTAATTGCGCCAGGGATTGCCTTTTCTATAGTAAATTATTCAAAAAATAATTTTATACTGTCACAAATTTTAATTGCGCCAGGGATTGCCTTTTCCATAGTAAATTATTCAAAAAATAATTTTCAACTGTCACAAATTTTAATTACGCCAGGGATTGCCTTTTATATAGTAAATTTTTCAAAAACTAATTTTATACTGTCGCAAATTTTATGTGCGCCAGGGATTGCCTTTTCTATAGTAAATTATTCAAAAAATAATTTTCTACTGTCGCAAATTTTAATTGCGCCAGGGATTGCCTTTTCTATAGTAAATTTTTCAAAAACTAATTTTATACTGTCGCAAATTTTAATTGCGCCAGGGATTGCCTTTTCTATAGTAAATTATTCAAAAAATAATTTTATACTGTCGCAAATTTTAATTACGCCAGGGATTGCCTTTTATATAGTAAATTTTTCAAAAACTAATTTTCTACTGTCGCAAATTTTATGTGCGCCAGGGATTGCCTTTTATATAGTAAATTATTCAAAAACTAATTTTATACTGTCGCAAATTTTAATTACGCCAGGGATTGCCTTTTCTATAGTAAATTATTCAAAAAATAATTTTCAACTGTCACAAATTTTAATTGCGCCAGGGATTGCCTTTTCTATAGTAAATTATTCAAAAAATAATTTTCAACTGTCACAAATTTTAATTGCGCCAGGGATTGCCTTTTCTATAGTAAATTTTTCAAAAACTAATTTTATACTGTCACAAATTTTATGTGCGCCAGGGATTGCCTTTTCTATAGTAAATTATTCAAAAACTAATTTTCTACTGTCGCAAATTTTAATTACGCCAGGGATTGCCTTTTATATAGTAAATTATTCAAAAACTAATTTTATACTGTCGCAAATTTTAATTGCGCCAGGGATTGCCTTTTATATAGTAAATTATTCAAAAACTAATTTTATACTGTCGCAAATTTTATGTGCGCCAGGGATTGCCTTTTCTATAGTAAATTATTCAAAAAATAATTTTATACTGTCGCAAATTTTATGTGCGCCAGGGATTGCCTTTTCTATAGTAAATTATTCAAAAAATAATTTTCAACTGTCACAAATTTTAATTGCGCCAGGGATTGCCTTTTCTACAGTAAATTATTCAAAAAATAATTTTCAACTGTCACAAATTTTAATTGCGCCAGGGATTGCCTTTTCTATAGTAAATTATTCAAAAACTAATTTTCTACTGTCGCAAATTTTAATTGCGCCAGGGATTGCCTTTTCTATAGTAAATTTTTCAAAAACTAATTTTATACTGTCGCAAATTTTAATTGCGCCAGGGATTGCCTTTTCTATAGTAAATTATTCAAAAAATAATTTTCTACTGTCGCAAATTTTAATTGCGCCAGGGATTGCCTTTTCTATAGTAAATTATTCAAAAAATAATTTTCTACTGTCACAAATTTTAATTGCGCCAGGGATTGCCTTTTCTACAGTAAATTATTCAAAAAATAATTTTATACTGTCGCAAATTTTAATTGCGCCAGGGATTGCCTTTTCTATAGTAAATTTTTCAAAAACTAATTTTATACTGTCGCAAATTTTAATTACGCCAGGGATTGCCTTTTATATAGTAAATTTTTCAAAAACTAATTTTATACTGTCGCAAATTTTAATTGCGCCAGGGATTGCCTTTTATATAGTAAATTTTTCAAAAAATAATTTTCAACTGTCACAAATTTTAATTGCGCCAGGGATTGCCTTTTATATAGTAAATTATTCAAAAAATAATTTTCAACTGTCACAAATTTTAATTGCGCCAGGGATTGCCTTTTCTACAGTAAATTATTCAAAAAATAATTTTCAACTGTCACAAATTTTAATTGCGCCAGGGATTGACTTTTCTATAGTAAATTATTCAAAAAATAATTTTATACAGTCACAAATTTTAATTGCGCCAGGGATTGCCTTTTCTATAGTAAATTTTTCAAAAACTAATTTTATACTGTCACAAATTTTATGTGCGCCAGGGATTGCCTTTTCTATAGTAAATTATTCAAAAACTAATTTTCTACTGTCGCAAATTTTAATTACGCCAGGGATTGCCTTTTATATAGTAAATTATTCAAAAACTAATTTTATACTGTCGCAAATTTTAATTGCGCCAGGGATTGCCTTTTATATAGTAAATTATTCAAAAAATAATTTTATACTGTCGCAAATTTTATGTGCGCCAGGGATTGCCTTTTCTATAGTAAATTATTCAAAAAATAATTTTCAACTGTCACAAATTTTAATTGCGCCAGGGATTGCCTTTTCTACAGTAAATTATTCAAAAAATAATTTTCAACTGTCACAAATTTTAATTGCGCCAGGGATTGCCTTTTCTATAGTAAATTATTCAAAAACTAATTTTCTACTGTCGCAAATTTTAATTGCGCCAGGGATTGCCTTTTCTATAGTAAATTTTTCAAAAACTAATTTTATACTGTCGCAAATTTTAATTGCGCCAGGGATTGCCTTTTCTATAGTAAATTATTCAAAAAATAATTTTCAACTGTCACAAATTTTAATTGCGCCAGGGATTACCTTTTCTATTGTAAATTTTTCAAAAACTAATTTTATACTGTCACAAATTTTATGTGCGCCAGGGATTGCCTTTTCTATAGTAAATTATTCAAAAACTAATTTTCTACTGTCGCAAATTTTAATTGCGCCAGGGATTGCCTTTTATATAGTAAATTATTCAAAAAATAATTTTCAACTGTCACAAATTTTAATTGCGCCAGGGATTGCCTTTTATATAGTAAATTTTTCAAAAACTAATTTTATACTGTCACAAATTTTATGTGCGCCAGGGATTGCCTTTTCTATAGTAAATTATTCAAAAACTAATTTTATACTGTCACAAATTTTAATTGCGCCAGGGATTGCCTTTTCTATAGTAAATTTTTCAAAAACTAATTTTATACTGTCGCAAATTTTAATTACGCCAGGGATTGCCTTTTATATAGTAAATTTTTCAAAAACTAATTTTATACTGTCGCAAATTTTATGTGCGCCAGGGATTGCCTTTTCTATAGTAAATTTTTCAAAAACTAATTTTATACTGTCACAAATTTTAATTGCGCCAGGGATTGCCTTTTCTATAGTAAATTTTTCAAAAACTAATTTTATACTGTCACAAATTTTAATTGCGCCAGGGATTGCCTTTTCTATAGTAAATTTTTCAAAAACTAATTTTATACTGTCACAAATTTTATGTGCGCCAGGGATTGCCTTTTCTATAGTAAATTTGTCAAAAACTAATTTTATACTGTCACAAATTTTAATTGCGCCAGGGATTGCCTTTTCTATAGTAAATTTTTCAAAAACTAATTTTATACTGTCACAAATTTTAATTGCGCCAGGGATTGCCTTTTCTATAGTAAATTTTTCAAAAACTAATTTTATACTGTCACAAATTTTAATTGCGCCAGGGATTGCCTTTTCTATAGTAAATTTTTCAAAAACTAATTTTATACTGTCACAAATTTTAATTGCGCCAGGGATTGCCTTTTCTATAGTAAATTTTTCAAAAACTAATTTTATACTGTCACAAATTTTAATTGCGCCAGGGATTGCCTTTTATATAGTAAATTTTTCAAAAACTAATTTTATACTGTCGCAAATTTTAATTACGCCAGGGATTGCCTTTTATATAGTAAATTTTTCAAAAACTAATTTTATACTGTCACAAATTTTATGTGCGCCAGGGATTGCCTTTTATATAGTAAATTATTCAAAAAATAATTTTATACTGTCGCAAATTTTATGTGCGCCAGGGATTGCCTTTTATATAGTAAATTTTTCAAAAACTAATTTTATACTGTCACAAATTTTATGTGCGCCAGGGATTGCCTTTTCTATAGTAAATTATTCAAAAAATAATTTTATACTGTCGCAAATTTTAATTACGCCAGGGATTGCCTTTTATATAGTAAATTTTTCAAAAACTAATTTTATACTGTCGCAAATTTTATGTGCGCCAGGGATTGCCTTTTCTATAGTAAATTTTTCAAAAACTAATTTTATACTGTCACAAATTTTAATTGCGCCAGGGATTGCCTTTTCTATAGTAAATTTTTCAAAAACTAATTTTATACTGTCACAAATTTTATGTGCGCCAGGGATTGCCTTTTCTATAGTAAATTATTCAAAAACTAATTTTCTACTGTCGCAAATTTTAATTGCGCCAGGGATTGCCTTTTATATAGTAAATTATTCAAAAAATAATTTTATACTGTCGCAAATTTTATGTGCGCCAGGGATTGCCTTTTATATAGTAAATTTTTCAAAAACTAATTTTATACTGTCACAAATTTTATGTGCGCCAGGGATTGCCTTTTCTATAGTAAATTATTCAAAAAATAATTTTATACTGTCGCAAATTTTAATTACGCCAGGGATTGCCTTTTATATAGTAAATTTTTCAAAAAATAATTTTCAACTGTCACAAATTTTAATTGCGCCAGGGATTGCCTTTTCTATAGTAAATTTTTCAAAAACTAATTTTATACTGTCACAAATTTTATGTGCGCCAGGGATTGCCTTTTCTATAGTAAATTATTCAAAAAATAATTTTCTACTGTCGCAAATTTTAATTACGCCAGGGATTGCCTTTTCTATAGTAAATTTTTCAAAAACTAATTTTATACTGTCGCAAATTTTAAATATCCCAGGGATTGCCTTTTCTATAGTAAATTATTCAAAAACTAATTTTATACTGTCGCAAATTTTAATTGCGCCAGGGATTGCCTTTTATATAGTAAATTATTCAAAAAATAATTTTATACTGTCGCAAATTTTATGTGCGCCAGGGATTGCCTTTTCTATAGTAAATTATTCAAAAACTAATTTTCTACTGTCGCAAATTTTAATTACGCCAGGGATTGCCTTTTATATAGTAAATTATTCAAAAACTAATTTTATACTGTCGCAAATTTTAATTGCGCCAGGGATTGCCTTTTCTATAGTAAATTTTTCAAAAACTAATTTTATACTGTCGCAAATTTTAATTGCGCCAGGGATTGCCTTTTCTATAGTAAATTTTTCAAAAACTAATTTTATACTGTCGCAAATTTTAATTACGCCAGGGATTGCCTTTTCTACAGTAAATTATTCAAAAAATAATTTTATACTGTCGCAAATTTTAATTGCGCCAGGGATTGCCTTTTCTATAGTAAATTATTCAAAAACTAATTTTATACTGTCACAAATTTTAATTGCGCCAGGGATTGCCTTTTCTATAGTAAATTTTTCAAAAACTAATTTTATACTGTCGCAAATTTTAATTGCGCCAGGGATTGCCTTTTATATAGTAAATTTTTCAAAAAATAATTTTCAACTGTCACAAATTTTAATTGCGCCAGGGATTGCCTTTTATATAGTAAATTTTTCAAAAAATAATTTTCAACTGTCACAAATTTTAATTGCGCCAGGGATTGCCTTTTCTACAGTAAATTATTCAAAAAATAATTTTATACTGTCGCAAATTTTAATTGCGCCAGGGATTGCCTTTTCTATAGTAAATTTTTCAAAAACTAATTTTATACTGTCGCAAATTTTAATTGCGCCAGGGATTGCCTTTTCTACAGTAAATTATTCAAAAAATAATTTTCAACTGTCACAAATTTTAATTGCGCCAGGGATTGCCTTTTCTATAGTAAATTATTCAAAACCTAATTTTATACTGTCGCAAATTTTAATTACGCCAGGGATTGCCTTTTATATAGTAAATTTTTCAAAAACTAATTTTATACTGTCGCAAATTTTAATTACGCCAGGGATTGCCTTTTATATAGTAAATTTTTCAAAAACTAATTTTATACTGTCGCAAATTTAATGTGCGCCAGGGATTGCCTTTTCTATAGTAAATTTTTCAAAAACTAATTTTATACTGTCACAAATTTTAATTGCGCCAGGGATTGCCTTTTCTATAGTAAATTTTTCAAAAACTAATTTTATACTGTCACAAATTTTAATTGCGCCAGGGATTGCCTTTTCTATAGTAAATTTTTCAAAAACTAATTTTATACTGTCACAAATTTTTAATTGCGCCAGGGATTGCCTTTTATATAGTAAATTATTCAAAAAATAATTTTATACTGTCGCAAATTTTAATTACGCCAGGGATTGCCTTTTCTACAGTAAATTATTCAAAAACTAATTTTCAACTGTCACAAATTTTAATTGCGCCAGGGATTGCCTTTTCTATAGTAAATTATTCAAAAAATAATTTTCTACTGTCACAAATTTTAATTGCGCCAGGGATTGCCTTTTCTACAGTAAATTATTCAAAAAATAATTTTATACTGTCACAAATTTTAATTGCGCCAGGGATTGCCTTTTCTATAGTAAATTATTCAAAAAATAATTTTCTACTGTCGCAAATTTTAATTACGCCAGGGATTGCCTTTTCTATAGTAAATTTTTCAAAAACTAATTTTATACTGTCGCAAATTTTAATTACGCCAGGGATTGCCTTTTATATAGTAAATTTTTCAAAAACTAATTTTATACTGTCGCAAATTTTATGTGCGCCAGGGATTGCCTTTTCTATAGTAAATTTTTCAAAAACTAATTTTATACTGTCACAAATTTTAATTGCGCCAGGGATTGACTTTTCTATAGTAAATTATTCAAAAAATAATTTTATACTGTCACAAATTTTAATTGCGCCAGGGATTGCCTTTTCTATAGTAAATTTTTCAAAAACTAATTTTATACTGTCGCAAATTTTAATTACGCCAGGGATTGCCTTTTATATAGTAAATTATTCAAAAACTAATTTTCTACTGTCGCAAATTTTAATTGCGCCAGGGATTGCCTTTTATATAGTAAATTTTTCAAAAAATAATTTTCAACTGTCACAAATTTTAATTGCGCCAGGGATTGCCTTTTATATAGTAAATTTTTCAAAAAATAATTTTCAACTGTCACAAATTTTAATTGCGCCAGGGATTGCCTTTTCTACAGTAAATTATTCAAAAAATAATTTTCAACTGTCACAAATTTTAATTGCGCCAGGGATTGCCTTTTCTATAGTAAATTATTCAAAAACTAATTTTATACTGTCGCAAATTTTAATTACGCCAGGGATTGCCTTTTATATAGTAAATTTTTCAAAAACTAATTTTCTACTGTCGCAAATTTTAATTGCGCCAGGGATTGCCTTTTCTATAGTAAATTTTTCAAAAACTAATTTTATACTGTCGCAAATTTTAATTGCGCCAGGGATTGCCTTTTCTATAGTAAATTATTCAAAAAATAATTTTCAACTGTCACAAATTTTAATTGCGCCAGGGATTGCCTTTTCTACAGTAAATTTTTCAAAAACTAATTTTATACTGTCGCAAATTTTAATTGCGCCAGGGATTGCCTTTTCTATAGTAAATTATTCAAAAAATAATTTTCTACTGTCGCAAATTTTATGTGCGCCAGGGATTGCCTTTTCTATAGTAAATTATTCAAAAAATAATTTTATACTGTCGCAAATTTTAATTACGCCAGGGATTGCCTTTTATATAGTAAATTTTTCAAAAACTAATTTTATACTGTCGCAAATTTTAATTACGCCAGGGATTGCCTTTTATATAGTAAATTTTTCAAAAACTAATTTTATACTGTCGCAAATTTTATGTGCGCCAGGGATTGCCTTTTCTATAGTAAATTTTTCAAAAACTAATTTTATACTGTCGCAAATTTTAATTGCGCCAGGGATTGCCTTTTCTATAGTAAATTTTTCAAAAACTAATTTTATACTCTCGCAAATTTTAATTGCGCCAGGGATTGCCTTTTCTATAGTAAATTATTCAAAAAATAATTTTCAACTGTCACAAATTTTAATTGCGCCAGGGATTGCCTTTTCTATAGTAAATTATTCAAAAACTAATTTTATACTGTCACAAATTTTATGTGCGCCAGGGATTGCCTTTTCTATAGTAAATTATTCAAAAACTAATTTTATACTGTCGCAAATTTTAATTACGCCAGGGATTGCCTTTTATATAGTAAATTTTTCAAAAACTAATTTTCTACTGTCGCAAATTTTAATTGCGCCAGGGATTGCCTTTTCTATAGTAAATTTTTCAAAAACTAATTTTATACTGTCGCAAATTTTAATTGCGCCAGGGATTGCCTTTTCTATAGTAAATTATTCAAAAATAATTTTCAACTGTCGCAAATTTTAAATATCCCAAGGATTGCCTTTTCTACAGTAAATTATTCAAAAAATAATTTTCAACTGTCACAAATTTTAATTGCGCCAGGGATTGCCTTTTCTATAGTAAATTATTCAAAAACTAATTTTATACTGTCGCAAATTTTAATTACGCCAGGGATTGCCTTTTCTATAGTAAATTTTTCAAAAACTAATTTTATACTGTCGCAAATTTTATGTGCGCCAGGGATTGCCTTTTCTATAGTAAATTTTTCAAAAACTAATTTTATACTGTCGCAAATTTTAATTGCGCCAGGGATTGCCTTTTCTATAGTAAATTATTCAAAAAATAATTTTCAACTGTCACAAATTTTAATTGCGCCAGGGATTGCCTTTTCTATAGTAAATTATTCAAAAACTAATTTTATACTGTCGCAAATTTTAATTACGCCTGGGATTGCCTTTTATATAGTAAATTTTTCAAAAACTAATTTTATACTGTCACAAATTTTATGTGCGCCAGGGATTGCCTTTTCTATAGTAAATTATTCAAAAAATAATTTTCTACTGTCGCAAATTTTAATTACGCCAGGGATTGCCTTTTATATAGTAAATTATTCAAAAAATAATTTTCAACTGTCACAAATTTTAATTGCGCCAGGGATTGCCTTTTCTATAGTAAATTTTTCAAAAACTAATTTTATACTGTCGCAAATTTTAATTGCGCCAGGGATTGCCTTTTCTATAGTAAATTATTCAAAAACTAATTTTATACTGTCACAAATTTTATGTGCGCCAGGGATTGCCTTTTCTATAGTAAATTATTCAAAAACTAATTTTATACTGTCACAAATTTTAATTGCGCCAGGGATTGCCTTTTATATAGTAAATTTTTCAAAAACTAATTTTATACTGTCGCAAATTTTAATTGCGCCAGGGATTGCCTTTTCTATAGTAAATTATTCAAAAAATAATTTTCTACTGTCGCAAATTTTAATTACGCCAGGGATTGCCTTTTATATAGTAAATTTTTCAAAAAATAATTTTCAACTGTCACAAATTTTAATTGCGCCAGGGATTGCCTTTTCTATAGTAAATTATTCAAAAACTAATTTTATACTGTCACAAATTTTATGTGCGCCAGGGATTGCCTTTTCTATAGTAAATTTTTCAAAAACTAATTTTATACTGTCGCAAATTTTATGTGCGCCAGGGATTGCCTTTTCTATAGTAAATTATTCAAAAAATAATTTTATACTGTCGCAAATTTTAAATATCCCAGGGATTGCCTTTTCTATAGTAAATTATTCAAAAAATAATTTTCAACTGTCGCAAATTTTAAATATCCCAGGGATTGCCTTTTCTATAGTAAATTATTCAAAAACTAATTTTCTACTGTCGCAAATTTTAAATATCCCAGGGATTGCCTTTTCTATAGTAAATTATTCAAAAAATAATTTTCTACTGTCGCAAATTTTAATTACGCCAGGGATTGCCTTTTCTATAGTAAATTATTCAAAAACTAATTTTATACTGTCGCAAATTTTAAATATCCCAGGGATTGCCTTTTCTATAGTAAATTATTCAAAAACTAATTTTATACTGTCGCAAATTTTAAATATCCCAGGGATTGCCTTTTCTATAGTAAATTATTCAAAAAATAATTTTCAACTGTCGCAAATTTTATGTGCGCCAGGGATTGACTTTTCTATAGTAAATTATTCAAAAAATAATTTTATACTGTCACAAATTTTAATTGCGCCAGGGATTGCCTTTTATATAGTAAATTATTCAAAAAATAATTTTCTACTGTCGCAAATTTTAATTACGCCAGGGATTGCCTTTTATATAGTAAATTATTCAAAAAATAATTTTATACTGTCGCAAATTTTAATTACGCCAGGGATTGCCTTTTCTATAGTAAATTATTCAAAAACTAATTTTATACTGTCGCAAATTTTATGTGCGCCAGGGATTGCCTTTTCTATAGTAAATTTTTCAAAAACTAATTTTATACTGTCGCAAATTTTAAATATCCCAGGGATTGCCTTTTCTATAGTAAATTATTCAAAAAATAATTTTCAACTGTCACAAATTTTAAATATCCCAGGGATTGCCTTTTCTATAGTAAATTATTCAAAAAATAATTTTATACTGTCACAAATTTTAATTGCGCCAGGGATTGCCTTTTCTATAGTAAATTATTCAAAAAATAATTTTCTACTGTCGCAAATTTTAATTGCGCCAGGGATTGCCTTTTCTATAGTAAATTATTCAAAAAATAATTTTCAACTGTCACAAATTTTATGTGCGCCAGGGATTGCCTTTTCTATAGTAAATTATTCAAAAAATAATTTTCTACTGTCGCAAATTTTCATTACGCCAGGGATTGCCTTTTATATAGTAAATTTTTCAAAAACTAATTTTCTACTGTCGCAAATTTTAATTGCGCCAGGGATTGCCTTTTCTATAGTAAATTATTCAAAAAATAATTTTCTACTGTCGCAAATTTTAAATATCCCAGGGATTGCCTTTTCTATAGTAAATTATTCAAAAACTAATTTTCTACTGTCGCAAATTTTAAATATCCCAGGGATTGCCTTTTCTATAGTAAATTATTCAAAAAATAATTTTCTACTGTCGCAAATTTTAATTACGCCAGGGATTGCCTTTTCTATAGTAAATTATTCAAAAACTAATTTTATACTGTCGCAAATTTTAAATATCCCAGGGATTGCCTTTTCTATAGTAAATTATTCAAAAACTAATTTTATACTGTCGCAAATTTTAAATATCCCAGGGATTG
Source organism: Dioctria linearis (assembly GCA_963930735.1). NCBI lineage: Eukaryota > Metazoa > Arthropoda > Insecta > Diptera > Asilidae > Dioctria > Dioctria linearis. The sequence continues at coordinate 100,466 of CAWVNZ010002355.1, read as the reverse complement.
CCTTTTCTATAGTAAATTATTCAAAAAATAATTTTCAACTGTCGCAAATTTTATGTGCGCCAGGGATTGACTTTTCTATAGTAAATTATTCAAAAAATAATTTTATACTGTCACAAATTTTAATTGCGCCAGGGATTGCCTTTTCTATAGTAAATTATTCAAAAAATAATTTTATACTGTCGCAAATTTTAATTACGCCAGGGATTGCCTTTTCTACAGTAAATTATTCAAAAAATAATTTTATACTGTCACAAATTTTAATTGCGCCAGGGATTGCCTTTTCTATAGTAAATTATTCAAAAAATAATTTTCTACTGTCGCAAATTTTAATTGCGCCAGGGATTGCCTTTTCTATAGTAAATTATTCAAAAACTAATTTTATACTGTCACAAATTTTAATTGCGCCAGGGATTGCCTTTTCTATAGTAAATTATTCAAAAAATAATTTTATACTGTCGCAAATTTTAATTACGCCAGGGATTGCCTTTTATATAGTAAATTTTTCAAAAACTAATTTTATACTGTCACAAATTTTAATTGCGCCAGGGATTGCCTTTTCTATAGTAAATTATTCAAAAAATAATTTTCAACTGTCACAAATTTTATGTGCGCCAGGGATTGCCTTTTCTATAGTAAATTATTCAAAAACTAATTTTCTACTGTCGCAAATTTTAATTGCGCCAGGGATTGCCTTTTATATAGTAAATTTTTCAAAAAATAATTTTCAACTGTCACAAATTTTAATTGCGCCAGGGATTGCCTTTTATATAGTAAATTTTTCAAAAAATAATTTTCAACTGTCACAAATTTTAATTGCGCCAGGGATTGCCTTTTCTACAGTAAATTATTCAAAAAATAATTTTCAACTGTCACAAATTTTAATTGCGCCAGGGATTGCCTTTTCTATAGTAAATTATTCAAAAACTAATTTTATACTGTCGCAAATTTTAATTACGCCAGGGATTGCCTTTTCTATAGTAAATTATTCAAAAACTAATTTTCAACTGTCACAAATTTTAAATATCCCAGGGATTGCCTTTTCTATAGTAAATTATTCAAAAACTAATTTTCTACTGTCGCAAATTTTAATTGCGCCAGGGATTGCCTTTTATATAGTAAATTTTTCAAAAACTAATTTTATACTGTCGCAAATTTTAATTGCGCCAGGGATTGCCTTTTATATAGTAAATTATTCAAAAAATAATTTTATACTGTCGCAAATTTTATGTGCGCCAGGGATTGCCTTTTCTATAGTAAATTATTCAAAAAATAATTTTCAACTGTCACAAATTTTAATTGCGCCAGGGATTGACTTTTCTATAGTAAATTATTCAAAAAATAATTTTATACTGTCGCAAATTTTAAATATCCCAGGGATTGCCTTTTCTACAGTAAATTATTCAAAAAATAATTTTCTACTGTCGCAAATTTTAATTACGCCAGGGATTGCCTTTTCTATAGTAAATTATTCAAAAACTAATTTTATACTGTCACAAATTTTATGTGCGCCAGGGATTGCCTTTTCTATAGTAAATTATTCAAAAAATAATTTTCTACTGTCGCAAATTTTAATTGCGCCAGGGATTGCCTTTTATATAGTAAATTTTTCAAAAACTAATTTTATACTGTCGCAAATTTTAATTGCGCCAGGGATTGCCTTTTATATAGTAAATTATTCAAAAAATAATTTTATACTGTCACAAATTTTAATTGCGCCAGGGATTGACTTTTCTATAGTAAATTATTCAAAAAATAATTTTATACTGTCACAAATTTTAATTGCGCCAGGGATTGCCTTTTCTATAGTAAATTATTCAAAAAATAATTTTATACTGTCGCAAATTTTAATTACGCCAGGGATTGCCTTTTATATAGTAAATTATTCAAAAAATAATTTTATACTGTCGCAAATTTTATGTGCGCCAGGGATTGCCTTTTCTATAGTAAATTATTCAAAAAATAATTTTCAACTGTCACAAATTTTAATTGCGCCAGGGATTGACTTTTCTATAGTAAATTATTCAAAAAATAATTTTATACTGTCGCAAATTTTAAATATCCCAGGGATTGCCTTTTCTATAGTAAATTATTCAAAAAATAATTTTCAACTGTCGCAAATTTTAAATATCCCAGGGATTGCCTTTTCTATAGTAAATTATTCAAAAACTAATTTTCTACTGTCGCAAATTTTAAATATCCCAGGGATTGCCTTTTCTATAGTAAATTATTCAAAAAATAATTTTCTACTGTCGCAAATTTTAATTACGCCAGGGATTGCCTTTTCTATAGTAAATTATTCAAAAACTAATTTTATACTGTCGCAAATTTTAAATATCCCAGGGATTGCCTTTTCTATAGTAAATTATTCAAAAACTAATTTTATACTGTCGCAAATTTTAAATATCCCAGGGATTGCCTTTTCTATAGTAAATTATTCAAAAACTAATTTTCTACTGTCGCAAATTTTATGTGCGCCAGGGATTGCCTTTTCTATAGTAAATTATTCAAAAAATAATTTTCTACTGTCGCAAATTTTAATTGCGCCAGGGATTGCCTTTTATATAGTAAATTTTTCAAAAACTAATTTTATACTGTCACAAATTTTATGTGCGCCAGGGATTGCCTTTTCTATAGTAAATTATTCAAAAACTAATTTTCAACTGTCACAAATTTTAAATATCCCAGGGATTGCCTTTTCTATAGTAAATTATTCAAAAACTAATTTTCTACTGTCGCAAATTTTAATTGCGCCAGGGATTGCCTTTTATATAGTAAATTTTTCAAAAACTAATTTTATACTGTCGCAAATTTTAATTGCGCCAGGGATTGCCTTTTATATAGTAAATTATTCAAAAAATAATTTTATACTGTCGCAAATTTTATGTGCGCCAGGGATTGCCTTTTCTATAGTAAATTATTCAAAAAATAATTTTCAACGGTCACAAATTTTAATTGCGCCAGGGATTGACTTTTCTATAGTAAATTATTCAAAAAATAATTTTATACTGTCGCAAATTTTAAATATCCCAGGGATTGCCTTTTCTACAGTAAATTATTCAAAAAATAATTTTCTACTGTCGCCAATTTTAATTACGCCAGGGATTGCCTTTTCTATAGTAAATTATTCAAAAACTAATTTTATACTGTCACAAATTTTATGTGCGCCAGGGATTGCCTTTTCTATAGTAAATTATTCAAAAAATAATTTTCTACTGTCGCAAATTTTAATTGCGCCAGGGATTGCCTTTTATATAGTAAATTTTTCAAAAACTAATTTTATACTGTCGCAAATTTTAATTGCACCAGGGATTGCCTTTTATATAGTAAATTATTCAAAAAATAATTTTCTACTGTCGCAAATTTTAATTACGCCAGGGATTGCCTTTTATATAGTAAATTATTAAAAAAATAATTTTACACTGTCGCAAATTTTAATTACGCCAGGGATTGCCTTTTCTATAGTAAATTATTCAAAAACTAATTTTCAACTGTCACAAATTTTAATTACGCCAGGGATTGCCTTTTCTATAGTAAATTATTCAAAAACTAATTTTATACTGTCACAAATTTTATGTGCGCCAGGGATTGCCTTTTCTATAGTAAATTATTCAAAAAATAATTTTCTACTGTCGCAAATTTTAAATATCCCAGGGATTGCCTTTTCTACAGTAAATTATTCAAAAAATAATTTTCAACTGTCACAAATTTTAATTGCGCCAGGGATTGCCTTTTCTATAGTAAATTTTTCAAAAACTAATTTTATACTGTCGCAAATTTTAATTGCGCCAGGGATTGCCTTTTCTATAGTAAATTATTCAAAAAATAATTTTCAACTGTCACAAATTTTAATTGCGCCAGGGATTGCCTTTTCTATAGTAAATTATTCAAAAAATAATTTTATACTGTCGCAAATTTTATGTGCGCCAGGGATTGCCTTTTCTATAGTAAATTATTCAAAAAATAATTTTATACTGTCGCAAATTTTAATTACGCCAGGGATTGCCTTTTATATAGTAAATTATTCAAAAAATAATTTTCTACTGTCGCAAATTTTAATTACGCCAGGGATTGCCTTTTATATAGTAAATTTTTCAAAAACTAATTTTATACTGTCGCAAATTTTAATTACGCCAGGGATTGCCTTTTATATAGTAAATTATTCAAAAACTAATTTTATACTGTCACAAATTTTAATTGCGCCAGGGATTGCCTTTTCTATAGTAAATTATTCAAAAAATAATTTTATACTGTCACAAATTTTAATTGCGCCAGGGATTGCCTTTTCTATAGTAAATTATTCAAAAAATAATTTTATACTGTCGCAAATTTTAATTACGCCAGGGATTGCCTTTTATATAGTAAATTTTTCAAAAACTAATTTTATACTGTCGCAAATTTTAATTACGCCAGGGATTGCCTTTTATATAGTAAATTTTTCAAAAACTAATTTTATACTGTCGCAAATTTTAATTGCGCCAGGGATTGCCTTTTCTACAGTAAATTATTCAAAAAATAATTTTATACTGTCACAAATTTTAATTGCGCCAGGGATTGCCTTTTCTATAGTAAATTTTTCAAAAAATAATTTTATACTGTCGCAAATTTTAAATATCCCAGGGATTGCCTTTTCTACAGTAAATTATTCAAAAAATAATTTTCTACTGTCGCAAATTTTAATTACGCCAGGGATTGACTTTTCTATAGTAAATTATTCAAAAACTAATTTTCTACTGTCACAAATTTTATGTGCGCCAGGGATTGCATTTTCTATAGTAAATTATTCAAAAAATAATTTTCTACTGTCGCAAATTTTATGTGCGCCAGGGATTGCCTTTTCTATAGTAAATTATTCAAAAAATAATTTTCTACTGTCGCAAATTTTAAATATCCCAGGGATTGCCTTTTCTACAGTAAATTATTCAAAAAATAATTTTCTACTGTCGCAAATTTTAATTACGCCAGGGATTGCCTTTTATATAGTAAATTATTCAAAAAATAATTTTCTACTGTCGCAAATTTTAATTGCGCCAGGGATTGACTTTTCTATAGTAAATTATTCAAAAAATAATTTTCAACTGTCACAAATTTTATGTGCGCCAGGGATTGCCTTTTCTATAGTAAATTATTCAAAAAATAATTTTCTACTGTCGCAAATTTTAAATATCCCAGGGATTGCCTTTTCTACAGTAAATTATTCAAAAAATAATTTTCTACTGTCGCAAATTTTAATTACGCCAGGGATTGCCTTTTATATAGTAAATTATTCAAAAAATAATTTTCTACTGTCGCAAATTTTAATTACGCCAGGGATTGCCTTTTATATAGTCAATTATTCAAAAAATAATTTTCTACTGTCGCAAATTTTAATTGCGCCAGGGATTGACTTTTCTATAGTAAATTATTCAAAAAATAATTTTCAACTGTCACAAATTTTAATTGCGCCAGGGATTGCCTTTTCTACAGTAAATTATTCAAAAAATAATTTTATACTGTCGCAAATTTTAAATATCCCAGGGATTGCCTTTTCTATAGTAAATTATTCAAAAAATAATTTTATACTGTCGCAAATTTTAAATACGCCAGGGATTGCCTTTTATATAGTAAATTATTCAAAAAATAATTTTCTACTGTCGCAAATTTTAATTGCGCCAGGGATTGACTTTTCTATAGTAAATTATTCAAAAAATAATTTTCAACTGTCACAAATTTTAATTGCGCCAGGGATTGACTTTTCTATAGTAAATTATTCAAAAAATAATTTTCTACTGTCGCAAATTTTAAATATCCCAGGGATTGCCTTTTCTACAGTAAATTATTCAAAAAATAATTTTCTACTGTCGCAAATTTTAATTACGCCAGGGATTGCCTTTTCTATAGTAAATTATTCAAAAAATAATTTTCTACTGTCGCAAATTTTAAATATCCCAGGGATTGCCTTTTCTATAGTAAATTATTCAAAAAATAATTTTCAACTGTCACAAATTTTAATTGCGCCAGGGATTGCCTTTTCTATAGTAAATTATTCAAAAAATAATTTTCAACTGTCACAAATTTTAATTGCGCCAGGGATTGCCTTTTATATAGTAAATTTTTCAAAAACTAATTTTATACTGTCGCAAACTTTATGTGCGCCAGGGATTGCCTTTTCTATAGTAAATTTTTCAAAAACTAATTTTATACTGTCGCAAATTTTATGTGCGCCAGGGATTGCCTTTTCTATAGTAAATTATTCAAAAAATAATTTTCAACTGTCACAAATTTTAATTACGCCAGGGATTGCCTTTTCTACAGTAAATTATTCAAAAAATAATTTTATACTGTCGCAAATTTTAATTACGCCAGGGATTGCCTTTTATATAGTAAATTTTTCAAAAACTAATTTTATACTGTCGCAAATTTTATGTGCGCCAGGGATTGCCTTTTCTACAGTAAATTATTCAAAAAATAATTTTATACTGTCGCAAATTTTAATTGCGCCAGGGATTGCCTTTTCTATAGTAAATTTTTCAAAAACTAATTTTATACTGTCGCAAATTTTAATTACGCCAGGGATTGCCTTTTCTACAGTAAATTATTCAAAAAATAATTTTATACTGTCGCAAATTTTAATTACGCCAGGGATTGCCTTTTATATAGTAAATTTTTCAAAAACTAATTTTATACTGTCGCAAATTTTATGTGCGCCAGGGATTGCCTTTTCTATAGTAAATTATTCAAAAAATAATTTTCAACTGTCACAAATTTTAATTGCGCCAGGGATTGCCTTTTATATAGTAAATTATTCAAAAACTAATTTTCTACTGTCACAAATTTTAATTGCGCCAGGGATTGCCTTTTCTATAGTAAATTATTCAAAAAATAATTTTATACTGTCGCAAATTTTAAATACGCCAGGGATTGCCTTTTATATAGTAAATTATTCAAAAAATAATTTTCTACTGTCGCAAATTTTAATTGCGCCAGGGATTGACTTTTCTATAGTAAATTATTCAAAAAATAATTTTCAACTGTCACAAATTTTAATTGCGCCAGGGATTGACTTTTCTATAGTAAATTATTCAAAAAATAATTTTATACTGTCGCAAATTTTAAATATCCCAGGGATTGCCTTTTCTACAGTAAATTATTCAAAAAATAATTTTCTACTGTCGCAAATTTTAATTACGCCAGGGATTGCCTTTTATATAGTAAATTATTCAAAAAATAATTTTCTACTGTCGCAAATTTTAATTGCGCCAGGGATTGACTTTTCTATAGTAAATTATTCAAAAACTAATTTTATACTGTCGCAAATTTTAATTACGCCAGGGATTGACTTTTCTATAGTAAATTTTTCAAAAAATAATTTTATACTGTCGCAAATTTTAATTACGCCAGGGATTGCCTTTTATATAGTAAATTATTCAAAAACTAATTTTATACTGTCACAAATTTTAATTGCGCCAGGGATTGCCTTTTCTATAGTAAATTATTCAAAAAATAATTTTATACTGTCGCAAATTTTAAATATCCCAGGGATTGCCTTTTCTACAGTAAATTATTCAAAAAATAATTTTCTACTGTCGCAAATTTTAATTACGCCAGGGATTGCCTTTTATATAGTAAATTTTTCAAAAACTAATTTTATACTGTCGCAAATTTTAATTACGCCAGGGATTGACTTTTCTATAGTAAATTATTCAAAAAATAATTTTATACTGTCACAAATTTTAATTGCGCCAGGGATTGACTTTTCTATAGTAAATTATTCAAAAAATAATTTTATACTGTCGCAAATTTTAAATATCCCAGGGATTGCCTTTTCTACAGTAAATTATTCAAAAAATAATTTTCTACTGTCGCAAATTTTAATTACGCCAGGGATTGCCTTTTATATAGTAAATTATTCAAAAAATAATTTTATACTGTCGCAAATTTTAATTACGCCAGGGATTGCCTTTTATATAGTAAATTATTCAAAAACTAATTTTATACTGTCACAAATTTTAATTGCGCCAGGGATTGCCTTTTCTATAGTAAATTATTCAAAAAATAATTTTATACTGTCACAAATTTTAATTGCGCCAGGGATTGCCTTTTCTATAGTAAATTATTCAAAAAATAATTTTATACTGTCGCAAATTTTAATTACGCCAGGGATTGCCTTTTATATAGTAAATTTTTCAAAAACTAATTTTATACTGTCGCAAATTTTAATTACGCCAGGGATTGCCTTTTATATAGTAAATTTTTCAAAAACTAATTTTATACTGTCGCAAATTTTAATTGCGCCAGGGATTGCCTTTTCTACAGTAAATTATTCAAAAAATAATTTTATACTGTCACAAATTTTAATTGCGCCAGGGATTGCCTTTTCTATAGTAAATTATTCAAAAAATAATTTTATACTGTCGCAAATTTTAATTACGCCAGGGATTGCCTTTTATATAGTAAATTTTTCAAAAACTAATTTTATACTGTCGCAAATTTTAATTGCGCCAGGGATTGCCTTTTCTACAGTAAATTATTCAAAAAATAATTTTATACTGTCACAAATTTTAATTGCGCCAGGGATTGCCTTTTCTATAGTAAATTATTCAAAAAATAATTTTATACTGTCGCAAATTTTAAATATCCCAGGGATTGCCTTTTCTACAGTAAATTATTCAAAAAATAATTTTCTACTGTCGCAAATTTTAATTACGCCAGGGATTGACTTTTCTATAGTAAATTATTCAAAAACTAATTTTATACTGTCACAAATTTTAATTGCGCCAGGGATTGCCTTTTATATAGTAAATTTTTCAAAAACTAATTTTATACTGTCACAAATTTTAAATATCCCAGGGATTGCCTTTTCTATAGTAAATTATTCAAAAAATAATTTTATACTGTCGCAAATTTTAATTGCGCCAGGGATTGCCTTTTCTACAGTAAATTATTCAAAAAATAATTTTATACTGTCGCAAATTTTAATTACGCCAGGGATTGCCTTTTATATAGTAAATTATTCAAAAAATAATTTTCTACTGTCGCAAATTTTAATTGCGCCAGGGATTGACTTTTCTATAGTAAATTATTCAAAAAATAATTTTCAACTGTCACAAATTTTAATTGCGCCAGGGATTGACTTTTCTATAGTAAATTATTCAAAAAATAATTTTATACTGTCGCAAATTTTAAATATCCCAGGGATTGCCTTTTCTACAGTAAATTATTCAAAAAATAATTTTCTACTGTCGCAAATTTTAATTACGCCAGGGATTGCCTTTTATATAGTAAATTATTCAAAAAATAATTTTCTACTGTCGCAAATTTTAATTGCGCCAGGGATTGACTTTTCTATAGTAAATTATTCAAAAACTAATTTTATACTGTCGCAAATTTTAATTACGCCAGGGATTGACTTTTCTATAGTAAATTTTTCAAAAAATAATTTTATACTGTCGCAAATTTTAATTACGCCAGGGATTGCCTTTTATATAGTAAATTATTCAAAAACCAATTTTATACTGTCACAAATTTTAATTGCGCCAGGGATTGCCTTTTCTATAGTAAATTATTCAAAAAATAATTTTATACTGTCGCAAATTTTAAATATCCCAGGGATTGCCTTTTCTACAGTAAATTATTCAAAAAATAATTTTCTACTGTCGCAAATTTTAATTACGCCAGGGATTGCCTTTTATATAGTAAATTTTTCAAAAACTAATTTTATACTGTCGCAAATTTTAATTACGCCAGGGATTGACTTTTCTATAGTAAATTATTCAAAAAATAATTTTATCCTGTCGCAAATTTTAATTGCGCCAGGGATTGCCTTTTATATAGTAAATTATTCAAAAAATAATTTTATACTGTCACAAATTTTAAATATCCCAGGGATTGCCTTTTCTATAGTAAATTATTCAAAAAATAATTTTCAACTGTCACAAATTTTAATTGCGCCAGGGATTGCCTTTTCTATAGTAAATTATTCAAAAAATAATTTTCTACTGTCGCAAATTTTAAATATCCCAGGGATTGCCTTTTCTACAGTAAATTATTCAAAAAATAATTTTATACTGTCGCAAATTTTAATTACGCCAGGGATTGCCTTTTATATAGTAAATTATTCAAAAAATAATTTTCTACTGTCGCAAATTTTAATTACGCCAGGGATTGACTTTTCTATAGTAAATTATTCAAAAACTAATTTTCTACTGTCACAAATTTTATGTGCGCCAGGGATTGCCTTTTCTATAGTAAATTACTCAAAAAATAATTTTCTACTGTCGCAAATTTTATGTGCGCCAGGGATTGCCTTTTCTATAGTAAATTATTCAAAAAATAATTTTCTACTGTCGCAAATTTTAAATATCCCAGGGATTGCCTTTTCTACAGTAAATTATTCAAAAAATAATTTTCTACTGTCGCAAATTTTAATTACGCCAGGGATTGCCTTTTATATAGTAAATTATTCAAAAAATAATTTTCTACTGTCGCAAATTTTAATTGCGCCAGGGATTGACTTTTCTATAGTAAATTATTCAAAAAATAATTTTCAACTGTCACAAATTTTAATTGCGCCAGGGATTGACTTTTCTATAGTAAATTATTCAAAAAATAATTTTATACTGTCGCAAATTTTAAATATCCCAGGGATTGCCTTTTCTACAGTAAATTATTCAAAAAATAATTTTCTACTGTCGCAAATTTTAATTACGCCAGGGATTGCCTTTTATATAGTAAATTATTCAAAAAATAATTTTCTACTGTCGCAAATTTTAATTGCGCCAGGGATTGACTTTTCTATAGTAAATTATTCAAAAACTAATTTTATACTGTCGCAAATTTTAATTACGCCAGGGATTGCCTTTTCTATAGTAAATTTTTCAAAAACTAATTTTATACTGTCGCAAATTTTAATTACGCCAGGGATTGACTTTTCTATAGTAAATTATTCAAAAAATAATTTTATACTGTCGCAAATTTTAATTACGCCAGGGATTGCCTTTTATATAGTAAATTTTTCAAAAACTAATTTTATACTGTCGCAAATTTTAATTGCGCCAGGGATTGCCTTTTCTATAGTAAATTATTCAAAAACTAATTTTATACTGTCACAAATTTTAATTGCGCCAGGGATTGCCTTTTCTATAGTAAATTATTCAAAAAATAATTTTATACTGTCGCAAATTTTAATTACGCCAGGGATTGCCTTTTATATAGTAAATTTTTCAAAAACTAATTTTATACTGTCGCAAATTTTAATTACGCCAGGGGTTGCCTTTTATATAGTAAATTTTTCAAAAACTAATTTTATACTGTCGCAAATTTTATGTGCGCCAGGGATTGCCTTTTATATAGTAAATTTTTCAAAAACTAATTTTATACTGTCGCAAATTTTATGTGCGCCAGGGATAGCCTTTTCTATAGTAAATTATTCAAAAAATAATTTTCAACTGTCACAAATTTTAATTGCGCCAGGGATTGCCTTTTCTATAGTAAATTATTCAAAAACTAATTTTATACTGTCACAAATTTTAATTGCGCCAGGGATTGCCTTTTATATAGTAAATTTTTCAAAAACTAATTTTATACTGTCGCAAATTTTAATTACGCCAGGGATTGCCTTTTCTACAGTAAATTATTCAAAAAATAATTTTCAACTGTCACAAATTTTAATTGCGCCAGGGATTGCCTTTTCTATAGTAAATTTTTCAAAAACTAATTTTCTACTGTCGCAAATTTTAATTGCGCCAGGGATTGACTTTTCTATAGTAAATTATTCAAAAACTAATTTTATACTGTCGCAAATTTTAATTACGCCAGGGATTGCCTTTTATATAGTAAATTTTTCAAAAACTAATTTTATACTGTCGCAAATTTTAATTACGCCAGGGATTGCCTTTTCTATAGTAAATTATTCAAAAAATAATTTTATACTGTCACAAATTTTAAATATCCCAGGGATTGCCTTTTCTATAGTAAATTATTCAAAAAATAATTTTCAACTGTCACAAATTTTAATTGCGCCAGGGATTGCCTTTTCTATAGTAAATTATTCAAAAAATAATTTTCTACTGTCGCAAATTTTAAATATCCCAGGGATTGCCTTTTCTATAGTAAATTATTCAAAAAATAATTTTATACTGTCGCAAATTTTAATTGCGCCAGGGATTGCCTTTTCTATAGTAAATTATTCAAAAAATAATTTTATACTGTCACAAATTTTAATTGCGCCAGGGATTGCCTTTTCTATAGTAAATTATTCAAAAACTAATTTTATACTGTCACAAATTTTAAATATCCCAGGGATTGACTTTTCTATAGTAAATTATTCAAAAAATAATTTTATACTGTCGCAAATTTTATGTGCGCCAGGGATTGACTTTTCTATAGTAAATTTTTCAAAAACTAATTTTCTACTGTCGCAAATTTTAAATATCCCAGGGATTGCCTTTTCTATAGTAAATTATTCAAAAAATAATTTTATACTGTCGCAAATTTTAATTACGCCAGGGATTGCCTTTTATATAGTAAATTTTTCAAAAACTAATTTTCTACTGTCGCAAATTTTAATTACGCCAGGGATTGCCTTTTATATAGTAAATTATTCAAAAAATAATTTTCTACTGTCGCAAATTTTAATTGCGCCAGGGATTGCCTTTTCTATAGTAAATTATTCAAAAAATAATTTTATACTGTCACAAATTTTAATTGCGCCAGGGATTGCCTTTTCTATAGTAAATTATTCAAAAAATAATTTTATACTGTCGCAAATTTTAATTACGCCAGGGATTGCCTTTTATATAGTAAATTTTTCAAAAACTAATTTTCTACTGTCGCAAATTTTAATTACGCCAGGGATTGCCTTTTATATAGTAAATTATTCAAAAAATAATTTTATACTGTCGCAAATTTTAATTGCGCCAGGGATTGCCTTTTCTATAGTAAATTATTCAAAAACTAATTTTATACTGTCGCAAATTTTAATTACGCCAGGGATTGCCTTTTCTATAGTAAATTATTCAAAAAATAATTTTCTACTGTCGCAAATTTTAATTACGCCAGGGATTGCCTTTTATATAGTAAATTTTTCAAAAACTAATTTTCAACTGTCACAAATTTTAATTGCGCCAGGGATTGCCTTTTCTATAGTAAATTATTCATAAAATAATTTTATACTGTCGCAAATTTTAATTGCGCCAGGGATTGACTTTTCTATAGTAAATTATTCAAAAATAATTTTATACTGTCGCAAATTTTATGTGCGCCAGGGATTGCCTTTTCTATAGTAAATTATTCAAAAAATAATTTTATACTGTCACAAATTTTAAATATCCCAGGGATTGCCTTTTCTATAGTAAATTATTCAAAAAATAATTTTCAACTGTCACAAATTTTAATTGCGCCAGGGATTGCCTTTTCTATAGTAAATTATTCAAAAAATAATTTTCTACTGTCGCAAATTTTAAATATCCCAGGGATTGCCTTTTCTATAGTAAATTATTCAAAAAATAATTTTATACTGTCGCAAATTTTAATTGCGCCAGGGATTGCCTTTTCTATAGTAAATTATTCAAAAAATAATTTTATACTGTCACAAATTTTAATTGCGCCAGGGATTGCCTTTTCTATAGTAAATTATTCAAAAACTAATTTTATACTGTCACAAATTTTAAATATCCCAGGGATTGCCTTTTCTATAGTAAATTATTCAAAAAATAATTTTATACTGTCACAAATTTTAATTGCGCCAGGGATTGCCTTTTCTATAGTAAATTTTTCAAAAAATAATTTTATACTGTCGCAAATTTTAATTGCGCCAGGGATTGACTTTTCTATAGTAAATTATTCAAAAAATAATTTTATACTGTCGCAAATTTTAATTACGCCAGGGATTGCCTTTTATATAGTAAATTTTTCAAAAACTAATTTTATACTGTCGCAAATTTTAATTACGCCAGGGATTGCCTTTTATATAGTAAATTTTTCAAAAACTAATTTTATACTGTCGCAAATTTTAATTACGCCAGGGATTGCCTTTTCTATAGTAAATTATTCAAAAAATAATTTTATACTGTCGCAAATTTTAATTGCGCCAGGGATTGACTTTTCTATAGTAAATTATTCAAAAAATAATTTTATACTGTCGCAAATTTTATGTGCGCCAGGGATTGCCTTTTCTATAGTAAATTATTCAAAAAATAATTTTATACTGTCACAAATTTTAAATATCCCAGGGATTGCCTTTTCTATAGTAAATTATTCAAAAAATAATTTTCAACTGTCACAAATTTTAATTGCGCCAGGGATTGCCTTTTCTATAGTAAATTATTCAAAAAATAATTTTCTACTGTCGCAAATTTTAAATATCCCAGGGATTGCCTTTTCTATAGTAAATTATTCAAAAAATAATTTTATACTGTCGCAAATTTTAATTGCGCCAGGGATTGCCTTTTCTATAGTAAATTATTCAAAAAATAATTTTATACTGTCACAAATTTTAATTGCGCCAGGGATTGCCTTTTCTATAGTAAATTATTCAAAAACTAATTTTATACTGTCACAAATTTTAAATATCCCAGGGATTGCCTTTTCTATAGTAAATTATTCAAAAAATAATTTTCAACTGTCACAAATTTTAATTGCGCCAGGGATTGCCTTTTCTATAGTAAATTATTCAAAAAATAATTTTCTACTGTCGCAAATTTTAAATATCCCAGGGATTGCCTTTTCTATAGTAAATTTTTCAAAAAATAATTTTATACTGTCGCAAATTCTAATTGCGCCAGGGATTGCCTTTTCTATAGTAAATTTTTCAAAAAATAATTTTATACTGTCGCAAATTTTAATTACGCCAGGGATTGCCTTTTATATAGTAAATTTTTCAAAAACTAATTTTATACTGTCGCAAATTTTAATTACGCCAGGGATTGCCTTTTCTATAGTAAATTATTCAAAAAATAATTTTATACTGTCGCAAATTTTAATTGCGCCAGGGATTGACTTTTCTATAGTAAATTATTCAAAAAATAATTTTATACTGTCGCAAATTTTAATTGCGCCAGGGATTGCCTTTTCTATAGTAAATTATTCAAAAAATAATTTTATACTGTCACAAATTTTAATTGCGCCAGGGATTGCCTTTTCTATAGTAAATTTTTCAAAAAATAATTTTATACTGTCACAAATTTTAAATATCCCAGGGATTGCCTTTTCTATAGTAAATTATTCAAAAAATAATTTTCAACTGTCACAAATTTTAATTGCGCCAGGGATTGCCTTTTCTATAGTAAATTATTCAAAAAATAATTTTCTACTGTCGCAAATTTTAAATATCCCAGGGATTGCCTTTTCTATAGTAAATTATTCAAAAAATAATTTTATACTGTCGCAAATTTTAATTGCGCCAGGGATTGCCTTTTCTATAGTAAATTATTCAAAAAATAATTTTATACTGTCACAAATTTTAATTGCGCCAGGGATTGCCTTTTATATAGTAAATTTTTCAAAAACTAATTTTATACTGTCGCAAATTTTAATTACGCCAGGGATTGCCTTTTCTACAGTAAATTATTCAAAAAATAATTTTCAACTGTCACAAATTTTAATTGCGCCAGGGATTGCCTTTTCTATAGTAAATTTTTCAAAAACTAATTTTCTACTGTCGCAAATTTTAATTGCGCCAGGGATTGACTTTTCTATAGTAAATTATTCAAAAACTAATTTTATACTGTCGCAAATTTTAATTACGCCAGGGATTGCCTTTTATATAGTAAATTTTTCAAAAACTAATTTTATACTGTCGCAAATTTTATGTGCGCCAGGGATTGCCTTTTCTATAGTAAATTTTTCAAAAACTAATTTTATACTGTCGCAAATTTTATGTGCGCCAGGGATTGCCTTTTATATAGTAAATTATTCAAAAAATAATTTTATACTGTCGCAAATTTTAATTACGCCAGGGATTGCCTTTTCTATAGTAAATTATTCAAAAAATAATTTTCTACTGTCGCAAATTTTAATTGCGCCAGGGATTGCCTTTTCTATAGTAAATTATTCAAAAAATAATTTTATACTGTCGCAAATTTTAATTACGCCAGGGATTGCCTTTTCTATAGTAAATTATTCAAAAACTAATTTTATACTGTCGCAAATTTTAATTACGCCAGGGATTGCCTTTTATATAGTAAATTTTTCAAAAACTAATTTTCTACTGTCGCAAATTTTAAATATCCCAGGGATTGCCTTTTCTATAGTAAATTATTCAAAAAATAATTTTATACTGTCGCAAATTTTAATTACGCCAGGGATTGCCTTTTATATAGTAAATTTTTCAAAAACTAATTTTATACTGTCGCAAATTTTAATTACGCCAGGGATTGCCTTTTATATAGTAAATTATTCAAAAAATAATTTTCTACTGTCGCAAATTTTAATTGCGCCAGGGATTGCCTTTTCTATAGTAAATTATTCAAAAAATAATTTTATACTGTCACAAATTTTAATTGCGCCAGGGATTGCCTTTTCTATAGTAAATTTTTCAAAAAATAATTTTATACTGTCGCAAATTTTAATTACGCCAGGGATTGCCTTTTATATAGTAAATTTTTCAAAAACTAATTTTATACTGTCGCAAATTTTAATTACGCCAGGGATTGCCTTTTATATAGTAAATTATTCAAAAAATAATTTTATACTGTCGCAAATTTTAATTACGCCAGGGATTGCCTTTTCTATAGTAAATTATTCAAAAAATAATTTTCTACTGTCGCAAATTTTAATTGCGCCAGGGATTGCCTTTTCTATAGTAAATTATTCAAAAAATAATTTTATACTGTCGCAAATTTTAATTACGCCAGGGATTGCCTTTTCTATAGTAAATTATTCAAAAACTAATTTTATACTGTCGCAAATTTTAATTACGCCAGGGATTGCCTTTTATATAGTAAATTTTTCAAAAACTAATTTTCTACTGTCGCAAATTTTAAATATCCCAGGGATTGCCTTTTCTATAGTAAATTATTCAAAAAATAATTTTCAACTGTCACAAATTTTAATTGCGCCAGGGATTGCCTTTTCTATAGTAAATTATTCAAAAAATAATTTTCTACTGTCGCAAATTTTAAATATCCCAGGGATTGCCTTTTCTATAGTAAATTATTCAAAAAATAATTTTATACTGTCGCAAATTTTAATTGCGCCAGGGATTGCCTTTTCTATAGTAAATTATTCAAAAAATAATTTTATACTGTCACAAATTTTAATTGCGCCAGGGATTGCCTTTTCTATAGTAAATTTTTCAAAAAATAATTTTATACTGTCGCAAATTTTAATTACGCCAGGGATTGCCTTTTATATAGTAAATTTTTCAAAAACTAATTTTCTACTGTCGTAAATTTTAAATATCCCAGGGATTGCCTTTTATATAGTAAATTATTCAAAAAATAATTTTATACTGTCGCAAATTTTAATTGCGCCAGGGATTGCCTTTTCTATAGTAAATTATTCAAAAACTAATTTTATACTGTCGCAAATTTTAATTACGCCAGGGATTGCCTTTTCTATAGTAAATTATTCAAAAAATAATTTTCTACTGTCGCAAATTTTAATTACGCCAGGGATTGCCTTTTATATAGTAAATTTTTCAAAAACTAATTTTCAACTGTCACAAATTTTAATTGCGCCAGGGATTGCCTTTTCTATAGTAAATTATTCAAAAAATAATTTTATACTGTCGCAAATTTTAATTGCGCCAGGGATTGACTTTTCTATAGTAAATTATTCAAAAAATAATTTTATACTGTCGCAAATTTTATGTGCGCCAGGGATTGCCTTTTCTATAGTAAATTATTCAAAAAATAATTTTATACTGTCACAAATTTTAAATATCCCAGGGATTGCCTTTTCTATAGTAAATTATTCAAAAAATAATTTTCAACTGTCACAAATTTTAATTGCGCCAGGGATTGCCTTTTCTATAGTAAATTATTCAAAAAATAATTTTCTACTGTCGCAAATTTTAATTGCGCCAGGGATTGCCTTTTCTATAGTAAATTATTCAAAAAATAATTTTATACTGTCGCAAATTTTAATTACGCCAGGGATTGCCTTTTATATAGTAAATTTTTCAAAAACTAATTTTATACTGTCGCAAATTTTAATTGCGCCAGGGATTGCCTTTTATATAGTAAATTTTTCAAAAACTAATTTTATACTGTCGCAAATTTTAATTGCGCCAGGGATTGCCTTTTCTACAGTAAATTATTCAAAAAATAATTTTATACTGTCGCAAATTTTAATTACGCCAGGGATTGCCTTTTATATAGTAAATTATTCAAAAACTAATTTTATACTGTCACAAATTTTAATTGCGCCAGGGATTGCCTTTTCTATAGTAAATTATTCAAAAAATAATTTTATACTGTCGCAAATTTTAATTACGCCAGGGATTGCCTTTTATATAGTAAATTATTCAAAAACTAATTTTATACTGTCACAAATTTTAATTGCGCCAGGGATTGCTTTTTCTATAGTAAATTATTCAAAAAATAATTTTATACTGTCACAAATTTTAATTGCGCCAGGGATTGCCTTTTCTATAGTAAATTATTCAAAAAATAATTTTCTACTGTCGCAAATTTTAAATATCCCAGGGATTGCCTTTTCTATAGTAAATTATTCAAAAAATAATTTTATACTGTCGCAAATTTTAATTGCGCCAGGGATTGCCTTTTCTATAGTAAATTATTCAAAAACTAATTTTATACTGTCGCAAATTTTAATTGCGCCAGGGATTGCCTTTTCTATAGTAAATTATTCAAAAAATAATTTTATACTGTCGCAAATTTTAATTGCGCCAGGGATTGCCTTTTCTATAGTAAATTATTCAAAAAATAATTTTATACTGTCGCAAATTTTAATTGCGCCAGGGATTGCCTTTTCTATAGTAAATTATTCAAAAAATAATTTTATACTGTCGCAAATTTTAATTACGCCAGGGATTGCCTTTTATATAGTAAATTTTTCAAAAACTAATTTTATACTGTCGCAAATTTTAATTGCGCCAGGGATTGCCTTTTATATAGTAAATTTTTCAAAAACTAATTTTATACTGTCGCAAATTTTAATTGCGCCAGGGATTGCCTTTTCTACAGTAAATTTTTCAAAAACTAATTTTATACTGTCGCAAATTTTAATTGCGCCAGGGATTGCCTTTTCTACAGTAAATTATTCAAAAAATAATTTTATACTGTCGCAAATTTTAATTGCGCCAGGGATTGCCTTTTCTATAGTAAATTATTCAAAAACTAATTTTATACTGTCACAAATTTTAATTGCGCCAGGGATTGCCTTTTCTATAGTAAATTATTCAAAAAATAATTTTATACTGTCACAAATTTTAATTGCGCCAGGGATTGCCTTTTCTATAGTAAATTATTCAAAAAATAATTTTATACTGTCGCAAATTTTAATTACGCCAGGGATTGCCTTTTATATAGTAAATTTTTCAAAAACTAATTTTATACTGTCGCAAATTTTAAATATCCCAGGGATTGCCTTTTATATAGTAAATTTTTCAAAAACTAATTTTCAACTGTCACAAATTTTAATTGCGCCAGGGATTGCCTTTTCTATAGTAAATTATTCAAAAAAAAATTTTATACTGTCGCAAATTTTAATTGCGCCAGGGATTGACTTTTCTATAGTAAATTATTCAAAAAATAATTTTATACTGTCGCAAATTTTATGTGCGCCAGGGATTGCCTTTTCTATAGTAAATTATTCAAAAAATAATTTTATACTGTCACAAATTTTAATTGCGCCAGGGATTGCCTTTTCTATAGTAAATTATTCAAAAAATAATTTTATACTGTCACAAATTTTAATTGCGCCAGGGATTGCCTTTTCTATAGTAAATTATTCAAAAAATAATTTTATACTGTCACAAATTTTAATTGCGCCAGGGATTGCCTTTTCTATAGTAAATTATTCAAAAAATAATTTTATACTGTCGCAAATTTTAATTACGCCAGGGATTGCCTTTTATATAGTAAATTTTTCAAAAACTAATTTTATACTGTCGCAAATTTTAATTGCGCCAGGGATTGCCTTTTATATAGTAAATTTTTCAAAAACTAATTTTATACTGTCGCAAATTTTAATTGCGCCAGGGATTGCCTTTTCTACAGTAAATTATTCAAAAAATAATTTTATACTGTCGCAAATTTTAATTACGCCAGGGATTGCCTTTTATATAGTAAATTATTCAAAAACTAATTTTATACTGTCACAAATTTTAATTGCGCCAGGGATTGCCTTTTCTATAGTAAATTATTCAAAAAATAATTTTATACTGTCGCAAATTTTAATTACGCCAGGGATTGCCTTTTATATAGTAAATTATTCAAAAACTAATTTTATACTGTCACAAATTTTAATTGCGCCAGGAATTGCCTTTTCTATAGTAAATTATTCAAAAAATAATTTTATACTGTCACAAATTTTAATTGCGCCAGGGATTGCCTTTTCTATAGTAAATTATTCAAAAAATAATTTTATACTGTCGCAAATTTTAATTACGCCAGGGATTGCCTTTTCTACAGTAAATTATTCAAAAAATAATTTTATACTGTCGCAAATTTTAAATATCCCAGGGATTGCCTTTTCTACAGTAAATTATTCAAAAAATAATTTTCTACTGTCGCAAATTTTAATTGCGCCAGGGATTGACTTTTCTATAGTAAATTATTCAAAAAATAATTTTATACTGTCGCAAATTTTATGTGCGCCAGGGATTGCCTTTTCTATAGTAAATTATTCAAAAAATAATTTTATACTGTCGCAAATTTTAAATATCCCAGGGATTGCCTTTTCTATAGTAAATTATTCAAAAAATAATTTTATACTCTCACAAATTTTAATTGCGCCAGGGATTGCCTTTTCTATAGTAAATTATTCAAAAAATAATTTTCTACTGTCGCAAATTTTAATTACGCCAGGGATTGCCTTTTATATAGTAAATTTTTCAAAAACTAATTTTCAACTGTCACAAATTTTAATTGCGCCAGGGATTGCCTTTTCTATAGTAAATTATTCAAAAAATAATTTTATACTGTCGCAAATTTTAATTGCGCCAGGGATTGACTTTTCTATAGTAAATTATTCAAAAAATAATTTTATACTGTCGCAAATTTTATGTGCGCCAGGGATTGCCTTTTCTATAGTAAATTATTCAAAAAATAATTTTATACTGTCACAAATTTTAAATATCCCAGGGATTGCCTTTTCTATAGTAAATTATTCAAAAAATAATTTTCAACTGTCACAAATTTTAATTGCGCCAGGGATTGCCTTTTCTATAGTAAATTATTCAAAAAATAATTTTCTACTGTCGCAAATTTTAAATATCCCAGGGATTGCCTTTTCTATAGTAAATTATTCAAAAAATAATTTTATACTGTCGCAAATTTTAATTGCGCCAGGGATTGCCTTTTCTATAGTAAATTATTCAAAAACTAATTTTATACTGTCGCAAATTTTAATTGCGCCAGGGATTGCCTTTTCTATAGTAAATTATTCAAAAAATAATTTTATACTGTCGCAAATTTTAATTGCGCCAGGGATTGCCTTTTCTATAGTAAATTATTCAAAAAATAATTTTATACTGTCGCAAATTTTAATTGCGCCAGGGATTGCCTTTTCTATAGTAAATTATTCAAAAAATAATTTTATACTGTCGCAAATTTTAATTACGCCAGGGATTGCCTTTTATATAGTAAATTTTTCAAAAACTAATTTTATACTGTCGCAAATTTTAATTGCGCCAGGGATTGCCTTTTATATAGTAAATTTTTCAAAAACTAATTTTATACTGTCGCAAATTTTAATTGCGCCAGGGATTGCCTTTTCTACAGTAAATTATTCAAAAAATAATTTTATACTGTCGCAAATTTTAATTACGCCAGGGATTGCCTTTTATATAGTAAATTATTCAAAAACTAATTTTATACTGTCACAAATTTTAATTGCGCCAGGGATTGCCTTTTCTATAGTAAATTATTCAAAAAATAATTTTATACTGTCACAAATTTTAATTGCGCCAGGGATTGCCTTTTCTATAGTAAATTATTCAAAAAATAATTTTATACTGTCGCAAATTTTAATTACGCCAGGGATTGCCTTTTCTACAGTAAATTATTCAAAAAATAATTTTATACTGTCGCAAATTTTAAATATCCCAGGGATTGCCTTTTCTATAGTAAATTATTCAAAAAATAATTTTATACTGTCACAAATTTTAAATATCCCAGGGATTGCCTTTTATATAGTAAATTATTCAAAAAATAATTTTATACTGTCGCAAATTTTAAATATCCCAGGGATTGCCTTTTCTATAGTAAATTATTCAAAAACTAATTTTATACTGTCGCAAATTTTAATTGCGCCAGGGATTGCCTTTTCTATAGTAAATTATTCAAAAAATAATTTTATACTGTCGCAAATTTTAATTACGCCAGGGATTGCCTTTTATATAGTAAATTATTCAAAAAAATAATTTTCTACTGTCGCAAATTTTAATTGCGCCAGGGATTGACTTTTCTATAGTAAATTATTCAAAAAATAATTTTATACTGTCACAAATTTTAATTGCGCCAGGGATTGCCTTTTATATAGTAAATTTTTCAAAAACTAATTTTATACTGTCACAAATTTTAAATATCCCAGGGATTGCCTTTTCTATAGTAAATTATTCAAAAAATAATTTTATACTGTCGCAAATTTTAAATATCCCAGGGATTGCCTTTTCTATAGTAAATTATTCAAAAACTAATTTTATACTGTCGCAAATTTTAATTGCGCCAGGGATTGTCTTTTCTATAGTAAATTATTCAAAAACTAATTTTATACTGTCGCAAATTTTAATTGCGCCAGGGATTGCCTTTTCTATAGTAAATTATTCAAAAAATAATTTTATACTGTCGCAAATTTTAATTACGCCAGGGATTGCCTTTTATATAGTAAATTTTTCAAAAACTAATTTTATACTGTCGCAAATTTTAATTGCGCCAGGGATTGCCTTTTATATAGTAAATTTTTCAAAAACTAATTTTATACTGTCGCAAATTTTAATTGCGCCAGGGATTGCCTTTTCTACAGTAAATTATTCAAAAAATAATTTTATACTGTCGCAAATTTTAATTACGCCAGGGATTGCCTTTTATATAGTAAATTATTCAAAAACTAATTTTATACTGTCACAAATTTTAATTGCGCCAGGGATTGCCTTTTCTATAGTAAATTATTCAAAAAATAATTTTATACTGTCGCAAATTTTAATTACGCCAGGGATTGCCTTTTATATAGTAAATTATTCAAAAACTAATTTTATACTGTCACAAATTTTAATTGCGCCAGGGATTGCCTTTTCTATAGTAAATTATTCAAAAAATAATTTTATACTGTCACAAATTTTAATTGCGCCAGGGATTGCCTTTTCTATAGTAAATTATTCAAAAAATAATTTTCTACTGTCGCAAATTTTAAATATCCCAGGGATTGCCTTTTCTATAGTAAATTATTCAAAAAATAATTTTATACTGTCGCAAATTTTAATTGCGCCAGGGATTGCCTTTTCTATAGTAAATTATTCAAAAACTAATTTTATACTGTCGCAAATTTTAATTGCGCCAGGGATTGCCTTTTCTATAGTAAATTATTCAAAAAATAATTTTATACTGTCGCAAATTTTAATTGCGCCAGGGATTGCCTTTTCTATAGTAAATTATTCAAAAAATAATTTTATACTGTCGCAAATTTTAATTGCGCCAGGGATTGCCTTTTCTATAGTAAATTATTCAAAAAATAATTTTATACTGTCGCAAATTTTAATTACGCCAGGGATTGCCTTTTATATAGTAAATTTTTCAAAAACTAATTTTATACTGTCGCAAATTTTAATTGCGCCAGGGATTGCCTTTTATATAGTAAATTTTTCAAAAACTAATTTTATACTGTCGCAAATTTTAATTGCGCCAGGGATTGCCTTTTCTACAGTAAATTTTTCAAAAACTAATTTTATACTGTCGCAAATTTTAATTGCGCCAGGGATTGCCTTTTCTACAGTAAATTATTCAAAAAATAATTTTATACTGTCGCAAATTTTAATTGCGCCAGGGATTGCCTTTTCTATAGTAAATTATTCAAAAACTAATTTTATACTGTCACAAATTTTAATTGCGCCAGGGATTGCCTTTTCTATAGTAAATTATTCAAAAAATAATTTTATACTGTCACAAATTTTAATTGCGCCAGGGATTGCCTTTTCTATAGTAAATTATTCAAAAAATAATTTTATACTGTCGCAAATTTTAATTACGCCAGGGATTGCCTTTTATATAGTAAATTTTTCAAAAACTAATTTTATACTGTCGCAAATTTTAAATATCCCAGGGATTGCCTTTTATATAGTAAATTTTTCAAAAACTAATTTTCAACTGTCACAAATTTTAATTGCGCCAGGGATTGCCTTTTCTATAGTAAATTATTCAAAAAAAAATTTTATACTGTCGCAAATTTTAATTGCGCCAGGGATTGACTTTTCTATAGTAAATTATTCAAAAAATAATTTTATACTGTCGCAAATTTTATGTGCGCCAGGGATTGCCTTTTCTATAGTAAATTATTCAAAAAATAATTTTATACTGTCACAAATTTTAATTGCGCCAGGGATTGCCTTTTCTATAGTAAATTATTCAAAAAATAATTTTATACTGTCACAAATTTTAATTGCGCCAGGGATTGCCTTTTCTATAGTAAATTATTCAAAAAATAATTTTATACTGTCACAAATTTTAATTGCGCCAGGGATTGCCTTTTCTATAGTAAATTATTCAAAAAATAATTTTATACTGTCGCAAATTTTAATTACGCCAGGGATTGCCTTTTATATAGTAAATTTTTCAAAAACTAATTTTATACTGTCGCAAATTTTAATTGCGCCAGGGATTGCCTTTTATATAGTAAATTTTTCAAAAACTAATTTTATACTGTCGCAAATTTTAATTGCGCCAGGGATTGCCTTTTCTACAGTAAATTATTCAAAAAATAATTTTATACTGTCGCAAATTTTAATTACGCCAGGGATTGCCTTTTATATAGTAAATTATTCAAAAACTAATTTTATACTGTCACAAATTTTAATTGCGCCAGGGATTGCCTTTTCTATAGTAAATTATTCAAAAAATAATTTTATACTGTCGCAAATTTTAATTACGCCAGGGATTGCCTTTTATATAGTAAATTATTCAAAAACTAATTTTATACTGTCACAAATTTTAATTGCGCCAGGGATTGCCTTTTCTATAGTAAATTATTCAAAAAATAATTTTATACTGTCACAAATTTTAATTGCGCCAGGGATTGCCTTTTCTATAGTAAATTATTCAAAAAATAATTTTATACTGTCGCAAATTTTAATTACGCCAGGGATTGCCTTTTCTACAGTAAATTATTCAAAAAATAATTTTATACTGTCGCAAATTTTAAATATCCCAGGGATTGCCTTTTCTACAGTAAATTATTCAAAAAATAATTTTCTACTGTCGCAAATTTTAATTGCGCCAGGGATTGACTTTTCTATAGTAAATTATTCAAAAAATAATTTTATACTGTCGCAAATTTTATGTGCGCCAGGGATTGCCTTTTCTATAGTAAATTATTCAAAAAATAATTTTATACTGTCGCAAATTTTAAATATCCCAGGGATTGCCTTTTCTATAGTAAATTATTCAAAAAATAATTTTATACTCTCACAAATTTTAATTGCGCCAGGGATTGCCTTTTCTATAGTAAATTATTCAAAAAATAATTTTCTACTGTCGCAAATTTTAATTACGCCAGGGATTGCCTTTTATATAGTAAATTTTTCAAAAACTAATTTTCAACTGTCACAAATTTTAATTGCGCCAGGGATTGCCTTTTCTATAGTAAATTATTCAAAAAATAATTTTATACTGTCGCAAATTTTAATTGCGCCAGGGATTGACTTTTCTATAGTAAATTATTCAAAAAATAATTTTATACTGTCGCAAATTTTATGTGCGCCAGGGATTGCCTTTTCTATAGTAAATTATTCAAAAAATAATTTTATACTGTCACAAATTTTAAATATCCCAGGGATTGCCTTTTCTATAGTAAATTATTCAAAAAATAATTTTCAACTGTCACAAATTTTAATTGCGCCAGGGATTGCCTTTTCTATAGTAAATTATTCAAAAAATAATTTTCTACTGTCGCAAATTTTAAATATCCCAGGGATTGCCTTTTCTATAGTAAATTATTCAAAAAATAATTTTATACTGTCGCAAATTTTAATTGCGCCAGGGATTGCCTTTTCTATAGTAAATTATTCAAAAACTAATTTTATACTGTCGCAAATTTTAATTGCGCCAGGGATTGCCTTTTCTATAGTAAATTATTCAAAAAATAATTTTATACTGTCGCAAATTTTAATTGCGCCAGGGATTGCCTTTTCTATAGTAAATTATTCAAAAAATAATTTTATACTGTCGCAAATTTTAATTGCGCCAGGGATTGCCTTTTCTATAGTAAATTATTCAAAAAATAATTTTATACTGTCGCAAATTTTAATTACGCCAGGGATTGCCTTTTATATAGTAAATTTTTCAAAAACTAATTTTATACTGTCGCAAATTTTAATTGCGCCAGGGATTGCCTTTTATATAGTAAATTTTTCAAAAACTAATTTTATACTGTCGCAAATTTTAATTGCGCCAGGGATTGCCTTTTCTACAGTAAATTATTCAAAAAATAATTTTATACTGTCGCAAATTTTAATTACGCCAGGGATTGCCTTTTATATAGTAAATTATTCAAAAACTAATTTTATACTGTCACAAATTTTAATTGCGCCAGGGATTGCCTTTTCTATAGTAAATTATTCAAAAAATAATTTTATACTGTCACAAATTTTAATTGCGCCAGGGATTGCCTTTTCTATAGTAAATTATTCAAAAAATAATTTTATACTGTCGCAAATTTTAATTACGCCAGGGATTGCCTTTTCTACAGTAAATTATTCAAAAAATAATTTTATACTGTCGCAAATTTTAAATATCCCAGGGATTGCCTTTTCTATAGTAAATTATTCAAAAAATAATTTTATACTGTCACAAATTTTAAATATCCCAGGGATTGCCTTTTATATAGTAAATTATTCAAAAAATAATTTTATACTGTCGCAAATTTTAAATATCCCAGGGATTGCCTTTTCTATAGTAAATTATTCAAAAACTAATTTTATACTGTCGCAAATTTTAATTGCGCCAGGGATTGCCTTTTCTATAGTAAATTATTCAAAAAATAATTTTATACTGTCGCAAATTTTAATTACGCCAGGGATTGCCTTTTATATAGTAAATTATTCAAAAAAATAATTTTCTACTGTCGCAAATTTTAATTGCGCCAGGGATTGACTTTTCTATAGTAAATTATTCAAAAAATAATTTTATACTGTCACAAATTTTAATTGCGCCAGGGATTGCCTTTTATATAGTAAATTTTTCAAAAACTAATTTTATACTGTCACAAATTTTAAATATCCCAGGGATTGCCTTTTCTATAGTAAATTATTCAAAAAATAATTTTATACTGTCGCAAATTTTAAATATCCCAGGGATTGCCTTTTCTATAGTAAATTATTCAAAAACTAATTTTATACTGTCGCAAATTTTAATTGCGCCAGGGATTGTCTTTTCTATAGTAAATTATTCAAAAAATAATTTTATACTGTCGCAAATTTTAATTGCGCCAGGGATTGCCTTTTCTATAGTAAATTATTCAAAAAATAATTTTATACTGTCACAAATTTTAATTGCGCCAGGGATTGCCTTTTCTATAGTAAATTATTCAAAAAATAATTTTATACTGTCGCAAATTTTAATTGCGCCAGGGATTGCCTTTTATATAGTAAATTATTCAAAAACTAATTTTATACTGTCGCAAATTTTAATTGCGCCAGGGATTGCCTTTTCTACAGTAAATTTTTCAAAAACTAATTTTATACTGTCGCAAATTTTATGTGCGCCAGGGATTGCCTTTTCTATAGTAAATTTTTCAAAAACTAATTTTATACTGTCGCAAATTTTATGTGCGCCAGGGATTGCCTTTTCTATAGTAAATTTTTCAAAAACTAATTTTATACTGTCGCAAATTTTAATTGCGCCAGGGATTGCCTTTTCTATAGTAAATTATTCAAAAAATAATTTTCAACTGTCAAAATTTTAATTGCGCCAGGGATTGCCTTTTCTATAGTAATTTTTTCAAAAACTAATTTTCTACTGTCGCAAATTTTAAATATCCCAGGGATTGCCTTTTCTATAGTAAATTATTCAAAAAATAATTTTCTACTGTCGCAAATTTTAATTGCGCCAGGGATTGCCTTTTCTATAGTAAATTATTCAAAAACTAATTTTATACTGTCGCAAATTTTAATTGCGCCAGGGATTGCCTTTTATATAGTAAATTATTCAAAAAATAATTTTCAACTGTCACAAATTTTAATTGCGCCAGGGATTGCCTTTTCTATAGTAAATTTTTCAAAAACTAATTTTCTACTGTCGCAAATTTTAAATATCCCAGGGATTGCCTTTTCTATAGTAAATTATTCAAAAAATAATTTTCTACTGTCGCAAATTTTAATTGCGCCAGGGATTGACTTTTCTATAGTAAATTATTCAAAAACTAATTTTATACTGTCGCAAATTTTAATTACGCCAGGGATTGCCTTTTATATAGTAAATTTTTCAAAAACTAATTTTATACTGTCGCAAATTTTATGTGCGCCAGGGATTGCCTTTTATATAGTAAATTTTTCAAAAACTAATTTTATACTGTCGCAAATTTTAATTGCGCCAGGGATTGCCTTTTATATAGTAAATTATTCAAAAAATAATTTTCAACTGTCACAAATTTTAATTACGCCAGGGATTGCCTTTTATATAGTAAATTTTTCAAAAAATAATTTTCAACTGTCACAAATTTTAATTACGCCAGGGATTTCCTTTTATATAGTAAATTTTTCAAAAACTAATTTTCTACTGTCGCAAATTTTAATTGCGCCAGGGATTGACTTTTCTACAGTAAATTTTTCAAAAACTAATTTTATACTGTCGCAAATTTTAATTGCGCCAGGGATTGCCTTTTCTGTAGTAAATTATTCAAAAAATAATTTTCTACTGTCGCAAATTTTATGTGCGCCAGGGATTGCCTTTTATATAGTAAATTTTTCAAAAACTAATTTTATACTGTCGCAAATTTTAAATATCCCAGGGATTGCCTTTTCTATAGTAAATTATTCAAAAAATAATTTTCAACTGTCACAAATTTTAAATATCCCAGGGATTGCCTTTTCTATAGTAAATTATTCAAAAACTAATTTTATACTGTCGCAAATTTTAATTACGCCAGGGATTGACTTTTCTATAGTAAATTATTCAAAAAATAATTTTATACTGTCGCAAATTTTAATTGCGCCAGGGATTGCCTTTTCTATAGTAAATTATTCAAAAAATAATTTTATACTGTCGCAAATTTTAATTGCGCCAGGGATTGCCTTTTCTATAGTAAATTATTCAAAAAATAATTTTCTTCTGTCGCAAATTTTAAATATCCCAGGGATTGCCTTTTCTATAGTAAATTATTCAAAAAATAATTTTCTACTGTCGCAAATTTTAAATATCCCAGGGATTGCCTTTTCGATAGTAAATTATTCAAAAAATAATTTTCAACTGTCACAAATTTTAATTGCGCCAGGGATTGCCTTTTCTATAGTAAATTTTTCAAAAACTAATTTTATACTGTCGCAAATTTTATGTGCGCCAGGGATTGCCTTTTCTATAGTAAATTATTCAAAAAATAATTTTCAACTGTCACAAATTTTAATTGCGCCAGGGATTGACTTTTCTATAGTAAATTATTCAAAAAATAATTTTATACTGTCACAAATTTTAAATATCCCAGGGATTGCCTTTTCTATAGTAAATTATTCAAAAAATAATTTTATACTGTCGCAAATTTTAATTACGCCAGGGATTGCCTTTTCTATAGTAAATTTTTCAAAAACTAATTTTCTACTGTCGCAAATTTTAAATATCCCAGGGATTGCCTTTTCTATAGTAAATTATTCAAAAACTAATTTTATACTGTCACAAATTTTATGTGCGCCAGGGATTGCCTTTTCTATAGTAAATTATTCAAAAAATAATTTTATACTGTCGCAAATTTTAATTGCGCCAGGGATTGCCTTTTCTATAGTAAATTATTCAAAAACTAATTTTATACTGTCGCAAATTTTATGTGCGCCAGGGATTGCCTTTTATATAGTAAATTTTTCAAAAACTAATTTTATACTGTCGCAAATTTTAATTGCGCCAGGGATTGCCTTTTATATAGTAAATTATTCAAAAAATAATTTTCAACTGTCACAAATTTTAATTACGTCAGGGATTGCCTTTTATATAGTAAATTATTCAAAAAATAATTTTCTACTGTCGCAAATTTTATGTGCGCCAGGGATTGCCTTTTATATAGTAAATTTTTCAAAAACTAATTTTATACTGTCGCAAATTTTAAATATCCCAGGGATTGCCTTTTCTATAGTAAATTATTCAAAAAATAATTTTCTACTGTCGCAAATTTTAAATATCCCAGGGATTGCCTTTTCTATAGTAAATTATTCAAAAAATAATTTTATACTGTCGCAAATTTTAATTACGCCAGGGATTGACTTTTCTATAGTAAATTATTCAAAAAATAATTTTATACTGTCGCAAATTTTAATTGCGCCAGGGATTGCCTTTTCTATAGTAAATTTTTCAAAAACTAATTTTATACTGTCGCAAATTTTAAATATCCCAGGGATTGCCTTTTCTATAGTAAATTATTCAAAAAATAATTTTCTACTGTCGCAAATTTTAATTACGCCAGGGATTGACTTTTCTATAGTAAATTATTCAAAAACTAATTTTATACTGTCGCAAATTTTAATTACGCCAGGGATTGACTTTTCTATAGTAAATTATTCAAAAAATAATTTTCAACTGTCACAAATTTTAATTGCGCCAGGGATTGCCTTTTATATAGTAAATTTTTCAAAAACTAATTTTATACTGTCGCAAATTTTATGTGCGCCAGGGATTGCCTTTTCTATAGTAAATTATTCAAAAAATAATTTTATACTGTCACAAATTTTATGTGCGCCAGGGATTGCCTTTTCTATAGTAAATTATTCAAAAAATAATTTTCAACTGTCACAAATTTTAATTACGCCAGGGATTGCCTTTTATATAGTAAATTTTTCAAAAAATAATTTTCAACTGTCACAAATTTTAATTACGCCAGGGATTTCCTTTTATATAGTAAATTTTTCAAAAACTAATTTTCTACTGTCGCAAATTTTAATTGCGCCAGGGATTGACTTTTCTACAGTAAATTTTTCAAAAACTAATTTTATACTGTCGCAAATTTTAATTGCGCCAGGGATTGACTTTTCTATAGTAAATTATTCAAAAACTAATTTTATACTGTCGCAAATTTTAAATATCCCAGGGATTGCCTTTTCTATAGTAAATTATTCAAAAAATAATTTTCTACTGTCGCAAATTTTAATTGCGCCAGGGATTGACTTTTCTATAGTAAATTATTCAAAAACTAATTTTATACTGTCGCAAATTTTAATTGCGCCAGGGATTGCCTTTTATATAGTAAATTATTCAAAAAATAATTTTCAACTGTCACAAATTTTAATTGCGCCAGGGATTGCCTTTTCTATAGTAAATTTTTCAA
Organism: Dioctria linearis; assembly: GCA_963930735.1. NCBI lineage: Eukaryota > Metazoa > Arthropoda > Insecta > Diptera > Asilidae > Dioctria > Dioctria linearis. Next base: position 68,633 of record CAWVNZ010002355.1, on the reverse strand, counting down.
AAACTAATTTTCTACTGTCGCAAATTTTAAATATCCCAGGGATTGCCTTTTCTATAGTAAATTATTCAAAAAATAATTTTCTACTGTCGCAAATTTTAATTGCGCCAGGGATTGACTTTTCTATAGTAAATTATTCAAAAACTAATTTTATACTGTCGCAAATTTTAATTACGCCAGGGATTGCCTTTTATATAGTAAATTTTTCAAAAACTAATTTTATACTGTCGCAAATTTTATGTGCGCCAGGGATTGCCTTTTATATAGTAAATTTTTCAAAAACTAATTTTATACTGTCGCAAATTTTAATTGCGCCAGGGATTGCCTTTTATATAGTAAATTATTCAAAAAATAATTTTCAACTGTCACAAATTTTAATTACGCCAGGGATTGCCTTTTATATAGTAAATTTTTCAAAAACTAATTTTATACTGTCGCAAATTTTATGTGCGCCAGGGATTGCCTTTTCTATAGTAAATTATTCAAAAAATAATTTTATACTGTCGCAAATTTTAATTACGCCAGGGATTGACTTTTCTATAGTAAATTATTCAAAAAATAATTTTATACTGTCGCAAATTTTAATTGCGCCAGGGATTGCCTTTTCTATAGTAAATTTTTCAAAAACTAATTTTATACTGTCGCAAATTTTAAATATCCCAGGGATTGCCTTTTCTATAGTAAATTATTCAAAAAATAATTTTCTACTGTCGCAAATTTTAATTACGCCAGGGATTGACTTTTCTATAGTAAATTATTCAAAAACTAATTTTATACTGTCGCAAATTTTAATTACGCCAGGGATTGACTTTTCTATAGTAAATTATTCAAAAAATAATTTTCAACTGTCACAAATTTTAATTGCGCCAGGGATTGCCTTTTATATAGTAAATTTTTCAAAAACTAATTTTATACTGTCGCAAATTTTATGTGCGCCAGGGATTGCCTTTTCTATAGTAAATTATTCAAAAAATAATTTTATACTGTCACAAATTTTATGTGCGCCACGGATTGCCTTTTCTATAGTAAATTATTCAAAAAATAATTTTCAACTGTCACAAATTTTAATTACGCCAGGGATTGCCTTTTATATAGTAAATTTTTCAAAAAATAATTTTCAACTGTCACAAATTTTAATTACGCCAGGGATTTCCTTTTATATAGTAAATTTTTCAAAAACTAATTTTCTACTGTCGCAAATTTTAATTGCGCCAGGGATTGACTTTTCTACAGTAAATTTTTCAAAAACTAATTTTATACTGTCGCAAATTTTAATTGCGCCAGGGATTGACTTTTCTATAGTAAATTATTCAAAAACTAATTTTATACTGTCGCAAATTTTAAATATCCCAGGGATTGCCTTTTCTATAGTAAATTATTCAAAAAATAATTTTCTACTGTCGCAAATTTTAATTGCGCCAGGGATTGACTTTTCTATAGTAAATTATTCAAAAACTAATTTTATACTGTCGCAAATTTTAATTGCGCCAGGGATTGCCTTTTATATAGTAAATTATTCAAAAAATAATTTTCAACTGTCACAAATTTTAATTGCGCCAGGGATTGCCTTTTCTATAGTAAATTTTTCAAAAACTAATTTTCTACTGTCGCAAATTTTAAATATCCCAGGGATTGCCTTTTCTATAGTAAATTATTCAAAAAATAATTTTCTACTGTCGCAAATTTTAATTGCGCCAGGGATTGACTTTTCTATAGTAAATTATTCAAAAACTAATTTTATACTGTCGCAAATTTTAATTACGCCAGGGATTGCCTTTTATATAGTAAATTTTTCAAAAACTAATTTTATACTGTCGCAAATTTTATGTGCGCCAGGGATTGCCTTTTATATAGTAAATTTTTCAAAAACTAATTTTATACTGTCGCAAATTTTAATTGCGCCAGGGATTGCCTTTTATATAGTAAATTATTCAAAAAATAATTTTCAACTGTCACAAATTTTAATTACGCCAGGGATTGCCTTTTATATAGTAAATTTTTCAAAAACTAATTTTATACTGTCGCAAATTTTATGTGCGCCAGGGATTGCCTTTTCTATAGTAAATTTTTCAAAAACTAATTTTATACTGTCGCAAATTTTAATTGCGCCAGGGATTGCCTTTTCTATAGTAAATTATTCAAAAAATAATTTTCAACTGTCACAAATTTTAATTGCGCCAGGGATTGCCTTTTCTATAGTAAATTTTTCAAAAACTAATTTTCTACTGTCGCAAATTTTAAATATCCCAGGGATTGCCTTTTCTATAGTAAATTATTCAAAAAATAATTTTCTACTGTCGCAAATTTTAATTGCGCCAGGGATTGACTTTTCTATAGTAAATTATTCAAAAACTAATTTTATACTGTCGCAAATTTTAATTGCGCCAGGGATTGCCTTTTATATAGTAAATTATTCAAAAAATAATTTTCAACTGTCACAAATTTTAATTGCGCCAGGGATTGCCTTTTCTATAGTAAATTTTTCAAAAACTAATTTTCTACTGTCGCAAATTTTAAATATCCCAGGGATTGCCTTTTCTATAGTAAATTATTCAAAAAATAATTTTCTACTGTCGCAAATTTTAATTGCGCCAGGGATTGACTTTTCTATAGTAAATTATTCAAAAACTAATTTTATACTGTCGCAAATTTTAATTACGCCAGGGATTGCCTTTTATATAGTAAATTTTTCAAAAACTAATTTTATAATGTCGCAAATTTTATGTGCGCCAGGGATTGCCTTTTATATAGTAAATTTTTCAAAAACTAATTTTATACTGTCGCAAATTTTAATTGCGCCAGGGATTGCCTTTTATATAGTAAATTATTCAAAAAATAATTTTCAACTGTCACAAATTTTAATTACGCCAGGGATTGCCTTTTATATAGTAAATTTTTCAAAAAATAATTTTCAACTGTCACAAATTTTAATTACGCCAGGGATTTCCTTTTATATAGTAAATTTTTCAAAAACTAATTTTCTACTGTCGCAAATTTTAATTGCGCCAGGGATTGACTTTTCTACAGTAAATTTTTCAAAAACTAATTTTATACTGTCGCAAATTTTAATTGCGCCAGGGATTGCCTTTTCTGTAGTAAATTATTCAAAAAATAATTTTCTACTGTCGCAAATTTTATGTGCGCCAGGGATTGCCTTTTATATAGTAAATTTTTCAAAAACTAATTTTATACTGTCGCAAATTTTAATTGCGCCAGGGATTGCCTTTTCTGTAGTAAATTATTCAAAAAATAATTTTCTACTGTCGCAAATTTTATGTGCGCCAGGGATTGCCTTTTATATAGTAAATTTTTCAAAAACTAATTTTATACTGCCGCAAATTTTAAATATCCCAGGGATTGCCTTTTCTATAGTAAATTATTCAAAAAATAATTTTCAACTGTCACAAATTTTAAATATCCCAGGGATTGCCTTTTCTATAGTAAATTATTCAAAAACTAATTTTATACTGTCGCAAATTTTAATTACGCCAGGGATTGACTTTTCTATAGTAAATTATTCAAAAAATAATTTTATACTGTCGCAAATTTTAATTGCGCCAGGGATTGCCTTTTCTATAGTAAATTATTCAAAAAATAATTTTATACTGTCGCAAATTTTAATTGCGCCAGGGATTGCCTTTTCTATAGTAAATTATTCAAAAAATAATTTTCAACTGTCACAAATTTTAATTGCGCCAGGGATTGCCTTTTCTATAGTAAATTATTCAAAAAATAATTTTCAACTGTCGCAAATTTTAATTACGCCAGGGATTGCCTTTTATATAGTAAATTATTCAAAAAATAATTTTCTACTGTCGCAAATTTTAAATATCCCAGGGATTGCCTTTTCTATAGTAAATTATTCAAAAAATAATTTTATACTGTCACAAATTTTAATTGCGCCAGGGATTGCCTTTTATATAGTAAATTATTCAAAAAATAATTTTCAACTGTCACAAATTTTAATTACGCCAGGGATTGCCTTTTGTATAGTAAATTATTCAAAAACTAATTTTATACTGTCACAAATTTTAATTGCGCCAGGGATTGCCTTTTCTATAGTAAATTATTCAAAAACTAATTTTCTACTGTCACAAATTTTAATTACGCCAGGGATTGCCTTTTCTATAGTAAATTATTCAAAAAATAATTTTCTACTGTCACAAATTTTAATTGCGCCAGGGATTGCCTTTTATATAGTAAATTTTTCAAAAACTAATTTTATACTGTCGCAAATTTTAATTGCGCCAGGGATTGCCTTTTCTATAGTAAATTATTCAAAAAATAATTTTCAACTGTCACAAATTTTAATTGCGCCAGGGATTGCCTTTTCTATAGTAAATTATTCAAAAAATAATTTTCAACTGTCACAAATTTTAATTGCGCCAGGGATTGCCTTTTCTATAGTAAATTATTCAAAAAATAATTTTCTACTGTCACAAATTTTATGTGCGCCAGGGATTGCCTTTTATATAGTAAATTTTTCAAAAACTAATTTTATACTGTCGCAAATTTTAAATATCCCAGGGATTGCCTTTTCTATAGTAAATTATTCAAAAAATAATTTTATACTGTCACATATTTTAATTGCGCCAGGGATTGCCTTTTCTATAGTAAATTATTCAAAAAATAATTTTTTACTGTCGCAAATTTTAATTGCGCCAGGGATTGCCTTTTCTATAGTAAATTATTCAAAAAATAATTTTATACTGTCACAAATTTTAAATATCCCAGGGATTGCCTTTTCTATAGTAAATTATTCAAAAACTAATTTTATACTGTCGCAAATTTTATGTGCGCCAGGGATTGACTTTTCTACAGTAAATTATTCAAAAAATAATTTTATACTGTCGCAAATTTTAATTGCGCCAGGGATTGCCTTTTATATAGTAAATTTTTCAAAAACTAATTTTATACTGTCGCAAATTTTATGTGCGCCAGGGATTGCCTTTTATATAGTAAATTATTCAAAAAATAATTTTCAACTGTCACAAATTTTAATTGCGCCAGGGATTGCCTTTTCTATAGTAAATTATTCAAAAAATAATTTTCTACTGTCGCAAATTTTAAATATCCCAGGGATTGCCTTTTCTATAGTAAATTATTCAAAAACTAATTTTATACTGTCGCAAATTTTAATTGCGCCAGGGATTGCCTTTTATATAGTAAATTATTCAAAAAATAATTTTATACTGTCGCAAATTTTAATTGCGCCAGGGATTGACTTTTCTATAGTAAATTATTCAAAAAATAATTTTATACTGTCGCAAATTTTAATTGCGCCAGGGATTGCCTTTTCTATAGTAAATTATTCAAAAAATAATTTTATACTGTCGCAAATTTTAATTGCGCCAGGGATTGCCTTTTCTATAGTAAATTATTCAAAAACTAATTTTCTACTGTCACAAATTTTAATTGCGCCAGGGATTGCCTTTTCTATAGTAAATTATTCAAAAAATAATTTTATACTGTCGCAAATTTTATGTGCGCCAGGGATTGCCTTTTATATAGTAAATTATTCAAAAAATAATTTTCTACTGTCGCAAATTTTAATTACGCCAGGGATTGCCTTTTATATAGTAAATTTTTCAAAAACTAATTTTATACTGTCGCAAATTTTATGTGCGCCAGGGATTGCCTTTTCTATAGTAAATTATTCAAAAAATAATTTTCAACTGTCACAAATTTTAATTGCGCCAGGGATTGCCTTTTATATAGTAAATTATTCAAAAACTAATTTTCTACTGTCACAAATTTTAATTGCGCCAGGGATTGCCTTTTCTATAGTAAATTATTCAAAAAATAATTTTATACTGTCACAAATTTTAATTGCGCCAGGGATTGCCTTTTCTATAGTAAATTATTCAAAAAATAATTTTATACTGTCGCAAATTTTAATTACGCCAGGGATTGCCTTTTATATAGTAAATTATTCAAAAAATAATTTTCTACTGTCGCAAATTTTAAATATCCCAGGGATTGCCTTTTCTATAGTAAATTATTCAAAAAATAATTTTATACTGTCGCAAATTTTAATTGCGCCAGGGATTGCCTTTTCTATAGTAAATTTTTCAAAAACTAATTTTCTACTGTCGCAAATTTTAAATATCCCAGGGATTGCCTTTTCTATAGTAAATTATTCAAAAAATAATTTTATACTGTCGCAAATTTTAATTACGCCAGGGATTGCCTTTTATATAGTAAATTATTCAAAAAATAATTTTATACTGTCACAAATTTTAATTGCGCCAGGGATTGCCTTTTCTATAGTAAATTATTCAAAAAATAATTTTCTACTGTCACAAATTTTATGTGCGCCAGGGATTGCCTTTTCTATAGTAAATTATTCAAAAAATAATTTTATACTGTCGCAAATTTTAATTGCGCCAGGGATTGCCTTTTCTATAGTAAATTTTTCAAAAACTAATTTTCTACTGTCGCAAATTTTAAATATCCCAGGGATTGCCTTTTCTATAGTAAATTATTCAAAAAATAATTTTATACTGTCGCAAATTTTATGTGCGCCAGGGATTGCCTTTTCTATAGTAAATTATTCAAAAAATAATTTTCAACTGTCACAAATTTTAATTGCGCCAGGGATTGCCTTTTCTATAGTAAATTATTCAAAAAATAATTTTCAACTGTCACAAATTTTAATTGCGCCAGGGATTGCCTTTTCTATAGTAAATTATTCAAAAAATAATTTTCAACTGTCACAAATTTTAATTGCGCCAGGGATTGCCTTTTCTATAGTAAATTATTCAAAAAATAATTTTCTACTGTCACAAATTTTATGTGCGCCAGGGATTGCCTTTTCTATAGTAAATTATTCAAAAAATAATTTTCAACTGTCACAAATTTTAATTACGCCAGGGATTGCCTTTTCTATAGTAAATTATTCAAAAAATAATTTTCAACTGTCACAAATTTTAATTGCGCCAGGGATTGCCTTTTCTATAGTAAATTATTCAAAAAATAATTTTCTACTGTCGCAAATTTTATGTGCGCCAGGGATTGCCTTTTCTATAGTAAATTATTCAAAAAATAATTTTATACTGTCGCAAATTTTAATTGCGCCAGGGATTGCCTTTTCTATAGTAAATTATTCAAAAAATAATTTTATACTGTCGCAAATTTTAATTGCGCCAGGGATTGCCTTTTCTATAGTAAATTATTCAAAAACTAATTTTATACTGTCACAAATTTTAATTATGCCAGGGATTGCCTTTTATATAGTAAATTATTCAAAAAATAATTTTCTACTGTCGCAAATTTTAAATATCCCAGGGATTGACTTTTCTATAGTAAATTATTCAAAAAATAATTTTATACTGTCGCAAATTTTAATTGCGCCAGGGATTGCCTTTTCTATAGTAAATTATTCAAAAAATAATTTTATACTGTCGCAAATTTTATGTGCGCCAGGGATTGCCTTTTATATAGTAAATTATTCAAAAAATAATTTTCTACTGTCGCAAATTTTAATTACGCCAGGGATTGCCTTTTATATAGTAAATTTTTCAAAAACTAATTTTATACTGTCGCAAATTTTATGTGCGCCAGGGATTGCCTTTTCTATAGTAAATTATTCAAAAAATAATTTTCAACTGTCACAAATATTAATTGCGCCAGGGATTGCCTTTTATATAGTAAATTATTCAAAAACTAATTTTCTACTGTCACAAATTTTAATTGCGCCAGGGATTGCCTTTTCTATAGTAAATTATTCAAAAAATAATTTTATACTGTCACAAATTTTAATTGCGCCAGGGATTGCCTTTTCTACAGTAAATTATTCAAAAAATAATTTTATACTGTCGCAAATTTTAATTACGCCAGGGATTGCCTTTTATATAGTAAATTATTCAAAAAATAATTTTCTACTGTCGCAAATTTTAAATATCCCAGGGATTGCCTTTTCTATAGTAAATTATTCAAAAAATAATTTTCAACTGTCACAAATTTTAATTACGCCAGGGATTGCCTTTTATATAGTAAATTTTTCAAAAACTAATTTTATACTGTCGCAAATTTTAATTGCGCCAGGGATTGCCTTTTCTATAGTAAATTATTCAAAAAATAATTTTCTACTGTCGCAAATTTTAATTACGCCAGGGATTGCCTTTTATATAGTAAATTATTCAAAAAATAATTTTCTACTGTCGCAAATTTTAAATATCCCAGGGATTGCCTTTTCTATAGTAAATTATTCAAAAAATAATTTTCAACTGTCACAAATTTTAATTGCGCCAGGGTTTGCCTTTTCTATAGTAAATTATTCAAAAAATAATTTTCTACTGTCGCAAATTTTAAATATCCCAGGGATTGCCTTTTCTACAGTAAATTATTCAAAAAATAATTTTCTACTGTCGCAAATTTTAATTGCGCCAGGGATTGACTTTTCTATAGTAAATTATTCAAAAAATAATTTTATACTGTCACAAATTTTAAATATCCCAGGGATTGCCTTTTCTACAGTAAATTATTCAAAAAATAATTTTCTACTGTCGCAAATTTTAATTACGCCAGGGATTGCCTTTTATATAGTAAATTTTTCAAAAACTAATTTTATACTGTCGCAAATTTTATGTGCGCCAGGGATTGCCTTTTCTATAGTAAATTATTCAAAAAATAATTTTCTACTGTCGCAAATTTTAAATATCCCAGGGATTGCCTTTTCTATAGTAAATTATTCAAAAAATAATTTTATACTGTCACAAATTTTAATTGCGCCAGGGATTGCCTTTTCTATAGTAAATTTTTCAAAAAATAATTTTATACTGTCGCAAATTTTAATTACGCCAGGGATTGCCTTTTATATAGTAAATTTTTCAAAAACTAATTTTATACTGTCGCAAATTTTATGTGCGCCAGGGATTGCCTTTTCTATAGTAAATTTTTCAAAAACTAATTTTATACTGTCGCAAATTTTATGTGCGCCAGGGATTGCCTTTTCTATAGTAAATTATTCAAAAAATAATTTTCTACTGTCGCAAATTTTATGTGCGCCAGGGATTGCCTTTTATATAGTAAATTTTTCAAAAACTAATTTTATACTGTCGCAAATTTTAAATATCCCAGGGATTGCCTTTTCTATAGTAAATTATTCAAAAAATAATTTTCAACTGTCACAAATTTTAAATATCCCAGGGATTGCCTTTTCTATAGTAAATTATTCAAAAACTAATTTTATACTGTCGCAAATTTTAATTACGCCAGGGATTGCCTTTTCTATAGTAAATTATTCAAAAACTAATTTTCAACTGTCACAAATTTTAATTGCGCCAGGGATTGCCTTTTATATAGTAAATTTTTCAAAAACTAATTTTATACTGTCGCAAATTTTAATTGCGCCAGGGATTGACTTTTCTACAGTAAATTTTTCAAAAACTAATTTTATACTGTCGCAAATTTTAATTGCGCCAGAGATTGCCTTTTCTATAGTAAATTATTCAAAAACAAATTTTCAACTGTCACAAATTTTATGTGCGCCAGGGATTGCCTTTTATATAGTAAATTATTCAAAAAATAATTTTATACTGTCGCAAATTTTAATTGCGCCAGGGATTGCCTTTTCTATAGTAAATTATTCAAAAAATAATTTTCTACTGTCGCAAATTTTATGTGCGCCAGGGATTGCCTTTTATATAGTAAATTTTTCAAAAACTAATTTTATACTGTCGCAAATTTTAAATATCCCAGGGATTGCCTTTTCTATAGTAAATTATTCAAAAAATAATTTTCAACTGTCACAAATTTTAAATATCCCAGGGATTGCCTTTTCTATAGTAAATTATTCAAAAACTAATTTTATACTGTCGCAAATTTTAATTACGCCAGGGATTGCCTTTTCTATAGTAAATTATTCAAAAACTAATTTTCAACTGTCACAAATTTTAATTGCGCCAGGGATTGCCTTTTATATAGTAAATTTTTCAAAAACTAATTTTATACTGTCGCAAATTTTAATTGCGCCAGGGATTGCCTTTTCTACAGTAAATTATTCAAAAAATAATTTTCTACTGTCGCAAATTTTAATTACGCCAGGGATTGCCTTTTATATAGTAAATTTTTCAAAAACTAATTTTCAACTGTCACAAATTTTAATTGCGCCAGGGATTGCCTTTTCTATAGTAAATTATTCAAAAAATAATTTTATACTGTCGCAAATTTTAATTGCGCCAGGGATTGACTTTTCTATAGTAAATTATTCAAAAAATAATTTTATACTGTCACAAATTTTAATTGCGCCAGGGATTGCCTTTTCTATAGTAAATTTTTCAAAAAATAATTTTATACTGTCACAAATTTTAATTGCGCCAGGGATTGCCTTTTCTATAGTAAATTATTCAAAAAATAATTTTATACTGTCGCAAATTTTAATTGCGCCAGGGATTGCCTTTTCTATAGTAAATTATTCAAAAAATAATTTTATACTGTCACAAATTTTAATTGCGCCAGGGATTGCCTTTTCTATAGTAAATTATTCAAAAAATAATTTTATACTGTCGCAAATTTTAATTACGCCAGGGATTGCCTTTTATATAGTAAATTTTTCAAAAACTAATTTTATACTGTCGCAAATTTTAATTGCGCCAGGGATTGCCTTTTATATAGTAAATTTTTCAAAAACTAATTTTATACTGTCGCAAATTTTAATTGCGCCAGGGATTGCCTTTTCTACAGTAAATTATTCAAAAAATAATTTTATACTGTCGCAAATTTTAATTACGCCAGGGATTGCCTTTTATATAGTAAATTATTCAAAAACTAATTTTATACTGTCACAAATTTTAATTGCGCCAGGGATTGCCTTTTCTATAGTAAATTATTCAAAAACTAATTTTATACTGTCACAAATTTTAATTGCGCCAGGGATTGCCTTTTCTATAGTAAATTATTCAAAAACTAATTTTCTACTGTCACAAATTTTAATTGCGCCAGGGATTGACTTTTCTATAGTAAATTATTCAAAAACTAATTTTATACTGTCGCAAATTTTAATTGCGCCAGGGATTGCCTTTTCTATAGTAAATTATTCAAAAAATAATTTTATACTGTCGCAAATTTTATGTGCGCCAGGGATTGCCTTTTCTATAGTAAATTATTCAAAAAATAATTTTATACTGTCGCAAATTTTAATTGCGCCAGGGATTGCCTTTTCTACAGTAAATTATTCAAAAAATAATTTTATACTGTCGCAAATTTTAATTACGCCAGGGATTGCCTTTTATATAGTAAATTATTCAAAAACTAATTTTATACTGTCACAAATTTTAATTGCGCCAGGGATTGCCTTTTCTATAGTAAATTATTCAAAAAATAATTTTATACTGTCACAAATTTTAATTGCGCCAGGGATTGCCTTTTCTATAGTAAATTATTCAAAAAATAATTTTCTACTGTCGCAAATTTTAAATATCCCAGGGATTGCCTTTTCTATAGTAAATTATTCAAAAAATAATTTTCGACTGTCGCAAATTTTAATTACGCCAGGGATTGCCTTTTCTATAGTAAATTATTCAAAAAATAATTTTCAACTGTCACAAATTTTATGTGCGCCAGGGATTGCCTTTTCTATAGTAAATTATTCAAAAAATAATTTTCTACTGTCGCAAATTTTAAATATCCCAGGGATTGCCTTTTCTATAGTAAATTATTCAAAAAATAATTTTATACTGTCGCAAATTTTAATTGCGCCAGGGATTGCCTTTTCTATAGTAAATTATTCAAAAAATAATTTTATACTGTCGCAAATTTTAATTACGCCAGGGATTGCCTTTTATATAGTAAATTTTTCAAAAAATAATTTTCTACTGTCGCAAATTTTAATTGCGCCAGGGATTGACTTTTCTATAGCAAATTATTCAAAAAATAATTTTATACTGTCGCAAATTTTATGTGCGCCAGGGATTGCCTTTTCTATAGTAAATTATTCAAAAAATAATTTTATACTGTCACAAATTTTAACTGCGCCAGGGATTGCCTTTTATATAGTAAATTATTCAAAAAATAATTTTCTACTGTCGCAAATTTTAATTACGCCAGGGATTGCCTTTTATATAGTAAATTATTCAAAAACTAATTTTCTACTGTCACAAATTTTAATTGCGCCAGGGATTGCCTTTTCTATAGTAAATTATTCAAAAAATAATTTTATACTGTCGCAAATTTTAATTGCGCCAGGGATTGCCTTTTATATAGTAAATTTTTCAAAAACTAATTTTATACTGTCGCAAATTTTAAATATCCCAGGGATTGCCTTTTCTATAGTAAATTATTCAAAAAATAATTTTATACTGTCACAAATTTTAATTGCGCCAGGGATTGCCTTTTCTATAGTAAATTATTCAAAAACTAATTTTATACTGTCGCAAATTTTAATTGCGCCAGGGATTGCCTTTTATATAGTAAATTATTCAAAAAATAATTTTATACTGTCACAAATTTTAAATATCCCAGGGATTGCCTTTTCTACAGTAAATTATTCAAAAAATAATTTTCTACTGTCGCAAATTTTAATTACGCCAGGGATTGCCTTTTATATAGTAAATTTTTCAAAAACTAATTTTATACTGTCGCAAATTTTATGTGCGCCAGGGATTGCCTTTTCTATAGTAAATTATTCAAAAAATAATTTTCAACTGTCACAAATTTTAATTGCGCCAGGGATTGCCTTTTCTATAGTAAATTATTCAAAAACTAATTTTATACTGTCGCAAATTTTATGTGCGCCAGGGATTGCCTTTTCTATAGTAAATTATTCAAAAACTAATTTTCAACTGTCACAAATTTTAATTGCGCCAGGGATTGCCTTTTCTATAGTAAATTATTCAAAAAATAATTTTCAACTGTCACAAATTTTAATTGCGCCAGGGATTGCCTTTTCTATAGTAAATTATTCAAAAACTAATTTTCTACTGTCACAAATTTTAATTGCGCCAGGGATTGCCTTTTCTACAGTAAATTATTCAAAAAATAATTTTCTACTGTCACAAATTTTAATTGCGCCAGGGATTGACTTTTCTATAGTAAATTATTCAAAAAATAATTTTTTACTGTCGCAAATTTTATGTGCGCCAGGGATTGCCTTTTCTATAGTAAATTATTCAAAAACTAATTTTATACTGTCGCAAATTTTATGTGCGCCAGGGATTGCCTTTTCTATAGTAAATTATTCAAAAAATAATTTTATACTGTCACAAATTTTAATTGCGCCAGGGATTGCCTTTTCTATAGTAAATTATTCAAAAACTAATTTTCTACTGTCACAAATTTTAATTGCGCCAGGGATTGACTTTTCTATAGTAAATTATTCAAAAAATAATTTTTTACTGTCGCAATTTTATGTGCGCCAGGGATTGCCTTTTCTATAGTAAATTATTCAAAAACTAATTTTCAACTGTCACAAATTTTATGTGCGCCAGGGATTGCCTTTTCTATAGTAAATTATTCAAAAAATAATTTTATACTGTCACAAATTTTAAATATCCCAGGGATTGCCTTTTCTACAGTAAATTATTCAAAAAATAATTTTCTACTGTCGCAAATTTTAATTACGCCAGGGATTGCCTTTTATATAGTAAATTATTCAAAAAATAATTTTATACTGTCGCAAATTTTAATTACGCCAGGGATTGCCTTTTATATAGTAAATTTTTCAAAAAATAATTTTATACTGTCGCAAATTTTAATTACGCCAGGGATTGCCTTTTATATAGTAAATTTTTCAAAAAATAATTTTCAACTGTCACAAATTTTATGTGCGCCAGGGATTGCCTTTTCTATAGTAAATTATTCAAAAAATAATTTTATACTGTCACAAATTTTAAATATCCCAGGAATTGCCTTTTCTACAGTAAATTATTCAAAAAATAATTTTCTACTGTCGCAAATTTTAATTACGCCAGGGATTGCCTTTTATATAGTAAATTATTCAAAAACTAATTTTCTACTGTCACAAATTTTAATTGCGCCAGGGATTGCCTTTTCTATAGTAAATTATTCAAAAAATAATTTTATACTGTCGCAAATTTTAATTGCGCCAGGGATTGCCTTTTATATAGTAAATTTTTCAAAAACTAATTTTATACTGTCGCAAATTTTAAATATCCCAGGGATTGCCTTTTCTATAGTAAATTATTCAAAAAATAATTTTATACTGTCACAAATTTTAATTGCGCCAGGGATTGCCTTTTCTATAGTAAATTATTCAAAAACTAATTTTATACTGTCGCAAATTTTAATTGCGCCAGGGATTGCCTTTTATATAGTAAATTATTCAAAAAATAATTTTATACTGTCACAAATTTTAAATATCCCAGGGATTGCCTTTTCTACAGTAAATTATTCAAAAAATAATTTTCTACTGTCGCAAATTTTAATTACGCCAGGGATTGCCTTTTATATAGTAAATTATTCAAAAAATAATTTTATACTGTCGCAAATTTTAATTGCGCCAGGGATTGCCTTTTCTACAGTAAATTATTCAAAAAATAATTTTATACTGTCACAAATTTTAATTGCGCCAGGGATTGCCTTTTCTATAGTAAATTATTCAAAAAATAATTTTATACTGTCACAAATTTTAAATATCCCAGGGATTGCCTTTTCTACAGTAAATTATTCAAAAAATAATTTTCTACTGTCGCAAATTTTAATTACGCCAGGGATTGCCTTTTATATAGTAAATTTTTCAAAAACTAATTTTATACTGTCGCAAATTTTATGTGCGCCAGGGATTGCCTTTTCTATAGTAAATTATTCAAAAAATAATTTTCAACTGTCGCAAATTTTAATTACGCCAGGGATTGCCTTTTATATAGTAAATTATTCAAAAACTAATTTTATACTGTCGCAAATTTTATGTGCGCCAGGGATTGCCTTTTCTATAGTAAATTATTCAAAAACTAATTTTATACTGTCACAAATTTTAATTGCGCCAGGGATTGCCTTTTCTATAGTAAATTATTCAAAAACTAATTTTCTACTGTCACAAATTTTAATTGCGCCAGGGATTGACTTTTCTATAGTAAATTATTCAAAAACTAATTTTATACTGTCGCAAATTTTATGTGCGCCAGGGATTGCCTTTTCTATAGTAAATTATTCAAAAAATAATTTTCAACTGTCACAAATTTTAATTGCGCCAGGGATTGCCTTTTCTACAGTAAATTATTCAAAAAATAATTTTATACTGTCGCAAATTTTAAATATCCCAGGGATTGCCTTTTCTACAGTAAATTATTCAAAAAATAATTTTCTACTGTCGCAAATTTTAATTACGCCAGGGATTGCCTTTTCTACAGTAAATTATTCAAAAAATAATTTTTTACTGTCGCAAATTTTATGTGCGCCAGGGATTGCCTTTTCTATAGTAAATTATTCAAAAACTAATTTTATACTGTCACAAATTTTATGTGCGCCAGGGATTGCCTTTTTCTATAGTAAATTATTCAAAAAAATAATTTTCAACTGTCACAAATTTTAATTGCGCCAGGGATTGCCTTTTTCTATAGTAAATTATTCAAAAACTAATTTTCTACTGTCACAAATTTTAATTGCGCCAGGGATTGACTTTTCTATAGTAAATTATTCAAAAAAATAATTTTCTACTGTCGCAAATTTTATGTGCGCCAGGGATTGCCTTTTCTATAGTAAATTATTCAAAAAATAATTTTATACTGTCGCAAATTTTATGTGCGCCAGGGATTGCCCTTTTCTATAGTAAATTATTCAAAAAATAATTTTCAACTGTCACAAATTTTAATTGCGCCAGGGATTGCCTTTTCTACAGTAAATTATTCAAAAAATAATTTTATACTGTCGCAAATTTTAAATATCCCAGGGGATTGCCTTTTCTACAGTAAATTATTCAAAAAATAATTTTCTACTGTCGCAAATTTTAATTACGCCAGGGGATTGCCTTTTCTACAGTAAATTATTCAAAAAATAATTTTTTACTGTCGCAAATTTTATGTGCGCCAGGGATTGCCTTTTCTATAGTAAATTATTCAAAAACTAATTTTATACTGTCGCAAATTTTATGTGCGCCAGGGATTGCCTTTTCTATAGTAAATTATTCAAAAAATAATTTTCAACTGTCACAAATTTTAATTGCGCCAGGGATTGCCTTTTCTATAGTAAATTATTCAAAAACTAATTTTCTACTGTCACAAATTTTAATTGCGCCAGGGATTGACTTTTCTATAGTAAATTATTCAAAAAATAATTTTCTACTGTCGCAAATTTTAAATATCCCAGGGATTGCCTTTTCTATAGTAAATTATTCAAAAAATAATTTTATACTGTCACAAATTTTAATTGCGCCAGGGATTGCCTTTTCTATAGTAAATTATTCAAAAACTAATTTTATACTGTCGCAAATTTTAATTGCGCCAGGGATTGCCTTTTATATAGTAAATTATTCAAAAAATAATTTTATACTGTCACAAATTTTAAATATCCCAGGGATTGCCTTTTCTACAGTAAATTATTCAAAAAATAATTTTCTACTGTCGCAAATTTTAATTACGCCAGGGATTGCCTTTTATATAGTAAATTATTCAAAAAATAATTTTATACTGTCGCAAATTTTAATTACGCCAGGGATTGCCTTTTATATAGTAAATTATTCAAAAAATAATTTTCTACTGTCGCAAATTTTAATTGCGCCAGGGATTGCCTTTTCTATAGTAAATTATTCAAAAACTAATTTTATACTGTCGCAAATTTTAATTGCGCCAGGGATTGCCTTTTCTACAGTAAATTATTCAAAAAATAATTTTTTACTGTCGCAAATTTTATGTGCGCCAGGGATTGCCTTTTCTATAGTAAATTATTCAAAAACTAATTTTATACTGTCGCAAATTTTATGTGCGCCAGGGATTGCCTTTTCTATAGTAAATTATTCAAAAAATAATTTTCAACTGTCACAAATTTTAATTGCGCCAGGGATTGCCTTTTCTATAGTAAATTATTCAAAAACTAATTTTCTACTGTCACAAATTTTAATTGCGCCAGGGATTGACTTTTCTATAGTAAATTATTCAAAAAATAATTTTCTACTGTCGCAAATTTTAAATATCCCAGGGATTGCCTTTTCTATAGTAAATTATTCAAAAAATAATTTTCTACTGTCGCAAATTTTAAATATCCCAGGGATTGCCTTTTCTATAGTAAATTATTCAAAAAATAATTTTATACTGTCGCAAATTTTAATTGCGCCAGGGATTGACTTTTCTATAGTAAATTATTCAAAAAATAATTTTCTACTGTCGCAAATTTTAATTGCGCCAGGGATTGCCTTTTCTATAGTAAATTATTCAAAAACTAATTTTCTACTGTCACAAATTTTAATTGCGCCAGGGATTGCCTTTTCTATAGTAAATTATTCAAAAAATAATTTTATACTGTCGCAAATTTTAATTGCGCCAGGGATTGCCTTTTCTATAGTAAATTATTCAAAAACTAATTTTATACTGTCACAAATTTTAATTACGCCAGGGATTGCCTTTTATATAGTAAATTATTCAAAAAATAATTTTCTACTGTCGCAAATTTTAAATATCCCAGGGATTGCCTTTTCTACAGTAAATTAATCAAAAACTAATTTTATACTGTCGCAAATTTTAATTACGCCAGGGATTGCCTTTTATATAGTAAATTATTCAAAAAATAATTTTATACTGTCGCAAATTTTAAATATCCCAGGGATTGCCTTTTCTATAGTAAATTATTCAAAAAATAATTTTATACTGTCACAAATTTTAATTGCGCCAGGGATTGCCTTTTCTATAGTAAATTTTTCAAAAAATAATTTTATACTGTCGCAAATTTTATGTGCGCCAGGGATTGCCTTTTCTATAGTAAATTATTCAAAAAATAATTTTCAACTGTCACAAATTTTAATTGCGCCAGGGATTGCCTTTTCTATAGTAAATTATTCAAAAACTAATTTTATACTGTCGCAAATTTTATGTGCGCCAGGGATTGCCTTTTCTATAGTAAATTATTCAAAAACTAATTTTATACTGTCACAAATTTTAATTGCGCCAGGGATTGCCTTTTCTATAGTAAATTATTCAAAAACTAATTTTCTACTGTCACAAATTTTAATTGCGCCAGGGATTGACTTTTCTATGGTAAATTATTCAAAAACTAATTTTCTACTGTCACAAATTTTAATTGCGCCAGGGATTGACTTTTCTATAGTAAATTATTCAAAAAATAATTTTCAACTGTCACAAATTTTAATTGCGCCAGGGATTGCCTTTTCTACAGTAAATTATTCAAAAAATAATTTTATACTGTCGCAAATTTTAAATATCCCAGGGATTGCCTTTTCTATAGTAAATTATTCAAAAACTAATTTTATACTGTCGCAAATTTTAATTACGCCAGGGATTGCCTTTTCTACAGTAAATTATTCAAAAAATATTTTTTTACTGTCGCAAATTTTATGTGCGCCAGGGATTGCCTTTTCTATAGTAAATTATTCAAAAACTAATTTTATACTGTCGCAAATTTTATGTGCGCCAGGGATTGCCTTTTCTATAGTAAATTATTCAAAAAATAATTTTCAACTGTCACAAATTTTAATTGCGCCAGGGATTGCCTTTTCTATAGTAAATTATTCAAAAACTAATTTTCTACTGTCACAAATTTTAATTGCGCCAGGGATTGACTTTTCTATAGTAAATTATTCAAAAACTAATTTTCAACTGTCGCAAATTTTAAATATCCCAGGGATTGCCTTTTCTACAGTAAATTATTCAAAAAATAATTTTATACTGTCACAAATTTTAATTGCGCCAGGGATTGCCTTTTCTATAGTAAATTATTCAAAAAATAATTTTATACTGTCACAAATTTTAATTGCGCCAGGGATTGCCTTTTCTATAGTAAATTATTCAAAAAATAATTTTATACTGTCACAAATTTTAATTGCGCCAGGGATTGACTTTTCTATAGTAAATTATTCAAAAACTAATTTTATACTGTCGCAAATTTTATGTGCGCCAGGGATTGCCTTTTCTATAGTAAATTATTCAAAAAATAATTTTCTACTGTCGCAAATTTTAAATATCCCAGGGATTGCCTTTTCTATAGTAAATTATTCAAAAAATAATTTTCTACTGTCGCAAATTTTAATTACGCCAGGGATTGCCTTTTATATAGTAAATTATTCAAAAAATAATTTTCTACTGTCGCAAATTTTAATTACGCCAGGGATTGCCTTTTATATAGTAAATTATTCAAAAAATAATTTTATACTGTCGCAAATTTTAAATATCCCAGGGATTGCCTTTTCTATAGTAAATTATTCAAAAACTAATTTTATACTGTCGCAAATTTTAATTACGCCAGGGATTGCCTTTTATATAGTAAATTATTCAAAAACTAATTTTATACTGTCGCAAATTTTAATTGCGCCAGGGATTGCCTTTTCTATAGTAAATTATTCAAAAAATAATTTTATACTGTCGCAAATTTTAATTACGCCAGGAATTGCCTTTTATATAGTAAATTTTTCAAAAACTAATTTTATACTGTCGCAAATTTTATGTGCGCCAGGGATTGCCTTTTCTATAGTAAATTATTCAAAAAATAATTTTCAACTGTCACAAATTTTAATTGCGCCAGGGATTGCCTTTTATATAGTAAATTATTCAAAAACTAATTTTCTACTGTCACAAATTTTAATTGCGCCAGGGATTGCCTTTTCTATAGTAAATTATTCAAAAAATAATTTTATACTGTCGCAAATTTTAATTGCGCCAGGGATTGCCTTTTCTATAGTAAATTATTCAAAAAATAATTTTCTACTGTCACAAATTTTATGTGCGCCAGGGATTGCCTTTTATATAGTAAATTATTCAAAAAATAATTTTATACTGTCGCAAATTTTAATTGCGCCAGGGATTGCCTTTTCTACAGTAAATTATTCAAAAAATAATTTTATACTGTCGCAAATTTTAATTGCGCCAGGGATTGCCTTTTCTATAGTAAATTATTCAAAAAATAATTTTATACTGTCACAAATTTTAATTGCGCCAGGGATTGCCTTTTCTATAGTAAATTATTCAAAAAATAATTTTATACTGTCACAAATTTTAATTGCGCCAGGGATTGCCTTTTCTATAGTAAATTATTCAAAAAATAATTTTATACTGTCGCAAATTTTAATTACGCCAGGGATTGCCTTTTATATAGTAAATTTTTCAAAAACTAACTTTATACTGTCGCAAATTTTAATTGCGCCAGGGATTGCCTTTTATATAGTAAATTTTTCAAAAACTAATTTTATACTGTCGCAAATTTTAATTGCGCCAGGGATTGCCTTTTCTACAGTAAATTATTCAAAAAATAATTTTATACTGTCGCAAATTTTAATTACGCCAGGGATTGCCTTTTATATAGTAAATTATTCAAAAACTAATTTTATACTGTCACAAATTTTAAATGCGCCAGGGATTGCCTTTTCTATAGTAAATTATTCAAAAAATAATTTTATACTGTCGCAAATTTTAATTGCGCCAGGGATTGCCTTTTCTATAGTAAATTATTCAAAAACTAATTTTATACTGTCGCAAATTTTAAATATCCCAGGGATTGCCTTTTCTATAGTAAATTATTCAAAAAATAATTTTATACTGTCGCAAATTTTATGTGCGCCAGGGATTGCCTTTTCTATAGTAAATTATTCAAAAACTAATTTTATACTGTCACAAATTTTAATTGCGCCAGGGATTGCCTTTTCTATAGTAAATTATTCAAAAAATAATTTTATACTGTCGCAAATTTTAATTGCGCCAGGGATTGCCTTTTCTATAGTAAATTATTCAAAAAATAATTTTCAACTGTCACAAATTTTAATTGCGCCAGGGATTGCCTTTTCTATAGTAAATTATTCAAAAAATAATTTTATACTGTCGCAAATTTTAATTACGCCAGGGATTGCCTTTTATATAGTAAATTATTCAAAAACTAATTTTATACTGTCACAAATTTTAATTGCGCCAGGGATTGCCTTTTATATAGTAAATTTTTCAAAAACTAATTTTATACTGTCGCAAATTTTAATTGCGCCAGGGATTGCCTTTTATATAGTAAATTTTTCAAAAACTAATTTTATACTGTCGCAAATTTTAATTGCGCCAGGGATTGCCTTTTCTACAGTAAATTATTCAAAAAATAATTTTATACTGTCGCAAATTTTAATTACGCCAGGGATTGCCTTTTATATAGTAAATTATTCAAAAACTAATTTTATACTGTCACAAATTTTAATTGCGCCAGGGATTGCCTTTTCTATAGTAAATTATTCAAAAAATAATTTTATACTGTCGCAAATTTTAATTGCGCCAGGGATTGCCTTTTCTATAGTAAATTATTCAAAAAATAATTTTCAACTGTCACAAATTCTAATTGCGCCAGGGATTGCCTTTTCTATAGTAAATTATTCAAAAAATAATTTTATACTGTCGCAAATTTTAATTACGCCAGGGATTGCCTTTTATATAGTAAATTATTCAAAAACTAATTTTATACTGTCACAAATTTTAATTGCGCCAGGGATTGCCTTTTCTATAGTAAATTATTCAAAAAATAATTTTATACTGTCACAAATTTTAATTACGCCAGGGATTGCCTTTTATATAGTAAATTTTTCAAAAACTAATTTTATACTGTCGCAAATTTTAATTGCGCCAGGGATTGCCTTTTCTACAGTAAATTATTCAAAAAATAATTTTATACTGTCGCAAATTTTAAATATCCCAGGGATTGCCTTTTCTATAGTAAATTATTCAAAAAATAATTTTATACTGTCACAAATTTTATGTGCGCCAGGGATTGCCTTTTCTATAGTAAATTATTCAAAAAATAATTTTATACTGTCACAAATTTTAATTGCGCCAGGGATTGCCTTTTCTATAGTAAATTATTCAAAAAATAATTTTATACTGTCGCAAATTTTAAATATCCCAGGGATTGCCTTTTCTATAGTAAATTATTCAAAAAATAATTTTCAACTGTCACAAATTTTAATTGCGCCAGGGATTGCCTTTTCTATAGTAAATTATTCAAAAAATAATTTTATACTGTCGCAAATTTTAAATATCCCAGGGATTGCCTTTTCTATAGTAAATTATTCAAAAAATAATTTTATACTGTCACAAATTTTAATTACGCCAGGGATTGCCTTTTCTATAGTAAATTATTCAAAAAATAATTTTATACTGTCGCAAATTTTAATTGCGCCAGGGATTGCCTTTTCTACAGTAAATTATTCAAAAAATAATTTTATACTGTCGCAAATTTTAATTACGCCAGGGATTGCCTTTTATATAGTAAATTATTCAAAAACTAATTTTATACTGTCACAAATTTTAATTGCGCCAGGGATTGCCTTTTCTATAGTAAATTATTCAAAAAATAATTTTATACTGTCGCAAATTTTAATTACGCCAGGGATTGCCTTTTCTACAGTAAATTATTCAAAAAATAATTTTCTACTGTCGCAAATTTTAAATATCCCAGGGATTGCCTTTTATATAGTAAATTATTCAAAAAATAATTTTATACTGTCGCAAATTTTATGTGCGCCAGGGATTGCCTTTTCTATAGTAAATTATTCAAAAAATAATTTTATACTGTCGCAAATTTTAAATATCCCAGGGATTGCCTTTTCTATAGTAAATTATTCAAAAACTAATTTTATACTGTCACAAATTTTAAATATCCCAGGGATTGCCTTTTCTATAGTAAATTATTCAAAAAATAATTTTATACTGTCACAAATTTTAATTACGCCAGGGATTGCCTTTTCTATAGTAAATTATTCAAAAAATAATTTTCTACTGTCACAAATTTTAATTGCGCCAGGCATTGCCTTTTCTATAGTAAATTATTCAAAAACTAATTTTATACTGTCGCAAATTTTAATTACGCCAGGGATTGCCTTTTATATAGTAAATTATTCAAAAAATAATTTTATACTGTCACAAATTTTAATTGCGCCAGGGATTGCCTTTTCTATAGTAAATTATTCAAAAAATAATTTTATACTGTCGCAAATTTTAATTACGCCAGGGATTGCCTTTTCTATAGTAAATTATTCAAAAACTAATTTTATACTGTCGCAAATTTTAATTACGCCAGGGATAGCCTTTTATATAGTAAATTATTCAAAAAATAATTTTATACTGTCGCAAATTTTAATTGCGCCAGGGATTGCCTTTTATATAGTAAATTTTTCAAAAACTAATTTTATACTGTCGCAAATTTTAATTGCGCCAGGGATTGCCTTTTATATAGTAAATTATTCAAAAAATAATTTTCAACTGTCACAAATTTTAATTGCGCCAGGGATTGCCTTTTCTATAGTAAATTATTCAAAAAATAATTTTCTACTGTCGCAAATTTTAATTGCGCCAGGGATTGACTTTTCTATAGTAAATTATTCAAAAAATAATTTTTTACTGTCGCAAATTTTATGTGCGCCAGGGATTGCCTTTTCTACAGTAAATTATTCAAAAAATAATTTTCTACTGTCGCAAACTTTAATTACGCCAGGGATTGCCTTTTCTATAGTAAATTATTCAAAAACTAATTTTCTACTGTCACAAATTTTAATTGCGCCAGGGATTGACTTTTCTATAGTAAATTATTCAAAAACTAATTTTATACTGTCGCAAATTTTATGTGCGCCAGGGATTGCCTTTTCTATAGTAAATTATTCAAAAAATAATTTTATACTGTCGCAAATTTTAAATATCCCAGGGATTGCCTTTTCTATAGTAAATTATTCAAAAACTAATTTTATACTGTCGCAAATTTTAAATATCCCAGGGATTGCCTTTTCTATAGTAAATTATTCAAAAAATAATTTTCAACTGTCACAAATTTTAATTGCGCCAGGGATTGCCTTTTATATAGTAAATTTTTCAAAAAATAATTTTATACTGTCACAAATTTTAATTGCGCCAGGGATTGCCTTTTCTATAGTAAATTATTCAAAAAATAATTTTATACTGTCGCAAATTTTAATTGCGCCAGGGATTGCCTTTTCTATAGTAAATTATTCAAAAACTAATTTTATACTGTCGCAAATTTTAATTACGCCAGGGATTGCCTTTTATATAGTAAATTATTCAAAAAATAATTTTATACTGTCGCAAATTTTAATTGCGCCAGGGATTGCCTTTTATATAGTAAATTATTCAAAAAATAATTTTATACTGTCGCAAATTTTAATTGCGCCAGGGATTGCCTTTTATATAGTAAATTATTCAAAAAATAATTTTCAACTGTCACAAATTTTAATTGCGCCAGGGATTGCCTTTTCTATAGTAAATTATTCAAAAAATAATTTTCTACTGTCGCAAATTTTAATTGCGCCAGGGATTGCCTTTTCTATAGTAAATTATTCAAAAACTAATTTTCAACTGTCACAAATTTTAATTGCGCCAGGGATTGCCTTTTCTATAGTAAATTATTCAAAAAATAATTTTATACTGTCGCAAATTTTAATTACGCCAGGGATTGCCTTTTCTATAGTAAATTATTCAAAAAATAATTTTATACTGTCACAAATTTTAATTGCGCCAGGGATTGCCTTTTCTATAGTAAATTATTCAAAAACTAATTTCATACAGTCGCAAATTTTATGTGCGCCAGGGATTGCCTTTTCTATAGTAAATTATTCAAAAAATAATTTTATACTGTCGCAAATTTTAAATATCCCAGGGATTGCCTTTTCTATAGTAAATTATTCAAAAAATAATTTTATACTGTCGCAAATTTTAAATATCCCAGGGATTGCCTTTTCTATAGTAAATTATTCAAAAACTAATTTTATACTGTCGCAAATTTTATGTGCGCCAGGGATTGCCTTTTCTATAGTAAATTATTCAAAAAATAATTTTATACTGTCGCAAATTTTAAATATCCCAGGGATTGCCTTTTCTATAGTAAATTATTCAAAAACTAATTTTATACTGTCACAAATTTTAAATATCCCAGGGATTGCCTTTTCTATAGTAAATTATTCAAAAAATAATTTTATACTGTCACAAATTTTAATTACGCCAGGGATTGCCTTTTCTATAGTAAATTATTCAAAAAATAATTTTCTACTGTCACAAATTTTAATTGCGCCAGGGATTGCCTTTTCTATAGTAAATTATTCAAAAACTAATTTTATACTGTCGCAAATTTTAATTACGCCAGGGATTGCCTTTTCTATAGTAAATTATTCAAAAAATAATTTTATACTGTCACAAATTTTAATTGCGCCAGGGATTGCCTTTTCTATAGTAAATTATTCAAAAAATAATTTTATACTGTCACAAATTTTAATTGCGCCAGGGATTGCCTTTTCTATAGTAAATTATTCAAAAAATAATTTTATACTGTCGCAAATTTTAATTACGCCAGGGATTGCCTTTTCTATAGTAAATTATTCAAAAACTAATTTTATACTGTCGCAAATTTTAATTACGCCAGGGATTGCCTTTTATATAGTAAATTATTCAAAAAATAATTTTATACTGTCGCAAATTTTAATTGCGCCAGGGATTGCCTTTTATATAGTAAATTTTTCAAAAACTAATTTTATACTGTCGCAAATTTTAATTGCGCCAGGGATTGCCTTTTATATAGTAAATTATTCAAAAAATAATTTTCAACTGTCACAAATTTTAATTGCGCCAGGGATTGCCTTTTCTATAGTAAATTATTCAAAAAATAATTTTCTACTGTCGCAAATTTTAAATATCCCAGGGATTGCCTTTTCTATAGTAAATTATTCAAAAACTAATTTTCTACTGTCACAAATTTTAATTGCGCCAGGGATTGCCTTTTATATAGTAAATTATTCAAAAAATAATTTTATACTGTCGCAAATTTTATGTGCGCCAGGGATTGCCTTTTATATAGTAAATTATTCAAAAAATAATTTTCAACTGTCACAAATTTTAATTACGCCAGGGATTGCCTTTTCTATAGTAAATTATTCAAAAACTAATTTTATACTGTCGCAAATTTTAAATATCCCAGGGATTGCCTTTTCTATAGTAAATTATTCAAAAACTAATTTTCTACTGTCACAAATTTTAATTGCGCCAGGGATTGACTTTTCTATAGTAAATTATTCAAAAAATAATTTTATACTGTCGCAAATTTTAATTGCGCCAGGGATTGCCTTTTCTACAGTAAATTATTCAAAAACTAATTTTATACTGTCGCAAATTTTAATTACGCCAGGGATTGCCTTTTCTATAGTAAATTATTCAAAAACTAATTTTCAACTGTCGCAAATTTTAATTGCGCCAGGGATTGCCTTTTCTATAGTAAATTATTCAAAAACTAATTTTATACTGTCGCAAATTTTAATTACGCCAGGGATTGCCTTTTATATAGTAAATTATTCAAAAAATAATTTTATACTGTCGCAAATTTTAATTGCGCCAGGGATTGCCTTTTCTATAGTAAATTATTCAAAAAATAATTTTTTACTGTCGCAAATTTTATGTGCGCCAGGGATTGCCTTTTCTATAGTAAATTATTCAAAAACTAATTTTATACTGTCGCAAATTTTAAATATCCCAGGGATTGCCTTTTCTACAGTAAATTATTCAAAAAATAATTTTCTACTGTCGCAAATTTTAATTACGCCAGGGATTGCCTTTTATATAGTAAATTATTCAAAAAATAATTTTCTACTGTCGCAAATTTTAATTGCGCCAGGGATTGACTTTTCTATAGTAAATTATTCAAAAACTAATTTTATACTGTCGCAAATTTTAAATATCCCAGGGATTGCCTTTTATATAGTAAATTATTCAAAAACTAATTTATACTGTCACAAATTTTAATTGCGCCAGGGATTGCCTTTTCTATAGTAAATTATTCAAAAAATAATTTTATACTGTCGCAAATTTTAAATATCCCAGGGATTGCCTTTTCTATAGTAAATTATTCAAAAAATAATTTTATACTGTCGCAAATTTTAAATATCCCAGGGATTGCCTTTTCTATAGTAAATTATTCAAAAAATAATTTTATACTGTCACAAATTTTAATTACGCCAGGGATTGCCTTTTCTATAGTAAATTATTCAAAAAATAATTTTATACTGTCGCAAATTTTAATTGCGCCAGGGATTGCCTTTTCTACAGTAAATTATTCAAAAAATAATTTTATACTGTCGCAAATTTTAATTACGCCAGGGATTGCCTTTTATATAGTAAATTATTCAAAAACTAATTTTATACTGTCACAAATTTTAATTGCGCCAGGGATTGCCTTTTCTATAGTAAATTATTCAAAAAATAATTTTATACTGTCACAAATTTTAATTACGCCAGGGATTGCCTTTTATATAGTAAATTTTTCAAAAACTAATTTTATACTGTCGCAAATTTTAATTGCGCCAGGGATTGCCTTTTCTACAGTAAATTATTCAAAAACTAATTTTATACTGTCGCAAATTTTAAATATCCCAAGGGATTGCCTTTTCTATAGTAAATTATTCAAAAACTAATTTTCAACTGTCACAAATTTTAATTGCGCCAGGGATTGCCTTTTCTATAGTAAATTATTCAAAAAATAATTTTATACTGTCGCAAATTTTAAATATCCCAGGGATTGCCTTTTCTATAGTAAATTATTCAAAAAATAATTTTTTACTGTCACAAATTTTAATTACGCCAGGGATTGCCTTTTCTATAGTAAATTATTCAAAAAATAATTTTATACTGTCGCAAATTTTAATTGCGCCAGGGATTGCCTTTTCTACAGTAAATTATTCAAAAAATAATTTTATACTGTCACAAATTTTAATTACGCCAGGGATTGCCTTTTATATAGTAAATTATTCAAAAAATAATTTTCAACTGTCACAAATTTTAATTGCGCCAGGGATTGCCTTTTCTATAGTAAATTATTCAAAAATTAATTTTCAACTGTCACAAATTTTAATTGCGCCAGGGATTGCCTTTTCTATAGTAAATTATTCAAAAAATAATTTTATACTGTCGCAAATTTTAAATATCCCAGGGATTGCCTTTTCTATAGTAAATTATTCAAAAAATAATTTTATACTGTCACAAATTTTAATTACGCCAGGGATTGCCTTTTATATAGTAAATTATTCAAAAACTAATTTTATACTGTCACAAATTTTAATTGCGCCAGGGATTGCCTTTTCTATAGTAAATTATTCAAAAAATAATTTTATACTGTCACAAATTTTAATTACGCCAGGGATTGCCTTTTATATAGTAAATTATTCAAAAAATAATTTTCAACTGTCACAAATTTTAATTGCGCCAGGGATTGCCTTTTCTACAGTAAATTATTCAAAAAATAATTTTATACTGTCGCAAATTTTAATTGCGCCAGGGATTGCCTTTTCTACAGTAAATTATTCAAAAATAATTTTATACTGTCGCAAATTTTAATTACGCCAGGGATTGCCTTTTATATAGTAAATTATTCAAAAACTATTTTTATACTGTCACAAATTTTAATTGCGCCAGGGATTGCCTTTTCTATAGTAAATTATTCAAAAAATAATTTTATACTGTCACAAATTTTAAATATCCCAGGGATTGCCTTTTCTATAGTAAATTATTCAAAAATAATTTTATACTGTCACAAATTTTAATTACGCCAGGGATTGCCTTTTCTATAGTAAATTATTCAAAAAATAATTTTATACTGTCGCAAATTTTATGTGCGCCAGGGATTGCCTTTTCTATAGTAAATTATTCAAAAAATAATTTTATACTGTCACAAATTTTAATTGCGCCAGGGATTGCCTTTTCTATAGTAAATTATTCAAAAAATAATTTTATACTGTCGCAAATTTTAAATATCCCAGGGATTGCCTTTTCTATAGTAAATTATTCAAAAAATAATTTTCAACTGTCACAAATTTTAATTGCGCCAGGGATTGCCTTTTCTATAGTAAATTATTCAAAAAATAATTTTATACTGTCGCAAATTTTAAATATCCCAGGGATTGCCTTTTCTATAGTAAATTATTCAAAAAATAATTTTATACTGTCACAAATTTTAATTACGCCAGGGATTGCCTTTTCTATAGTAAATTATTCAAAAAATAATTTTCAACTGTCACAAATTTTATGTGCGCCAGGGATTGCCTTTTCTATAGTAAATTATTCAAAAAATAATTTTATACTGTCGCAAATTTTAAATATCCCAGGGATTGCCTTTTCTATAGTAAATTATTCAAAAAATAATTTTCAACTGTCACAAATTTTAATTACGCCAGGGATTGCCTTTTCTATAGTAAATTATTCAAAAACTAATTTTCAACTGTCGCAAATTTTAAATATCCCAGGGATTGCCTTTTCTATAGTAAATTATTCAAAAAATTATTTTTTACTGTCGCAAATTTTATGTGCGCCAGGGATTGCCTTTTCTATAGTAAATTATTCAAAAAATAATTTTCAACTGTCACAAATTTTATGTGCGCCAGGGATTGCCTTTTCTATAGTAAATTATTCAAAAAATAATTTTATACTGTCACAAATTTTAATTACGCCAGGGATTGCCTTTTATATAGTAAATTATTCAAAAACTAATTTTATACTGTCGCAAATTTTAATTGCGCCAGGGATTGCCTTTTCTATAGTAAATTATTCAAAAAATAATTTTCAACTGTCACAAATTTTAATTGCGCCAGGGATTGACTTTTCTATAGTAAATTATTCAAAAAATAATTTTATACTGTCGCAAATTTTAATTGCGCCAGGGATTGCCTTTTCTATAGTAAATTATTCAAAAAATAATTTTATACTGTCGCAAATTTTAAATATCCCAGGGATTGCCTTTTCTACAGTAAATTATTCAAAAAATAATTTTATACTGTCGAAAATTTTATGTGCGCCAGGGATTGCCTTTTCTATAGTAAATTATTCAAAAAATAATTTTCAACTGTCACAAATTTTAATTACGCCAGGGATTGCCTTTTATATAGTAAATTTTTCAAAAACTAATTTTATACTGTCACAAATTTTAATTGCGCCAGGGATTGCCTTTTCTACAGTAAATTATTCAAAAAATAATTTTATACTGTCGCAAATTTTAAATATCCCAGGGATTGCCTTTTCTACAGTAAATTATTCAAAAAATAATTTTATACTGTCGCAAATTTTAATTACGCCAGGGATTGCCTTTTATATAGTAAATTATTCAAAAAATAATTTTATACTGTCGCAAATATATAAAAGGCAATCCCTGGCGTAATTAAAATTTGTGACAGTATAAAATTATTTTTTGAATAATTTACTATAGAAAAGGCAATCCCTGGGATATTTAAAATTTGCGACAGTATAAAATTATTTTTTGAATAATTTACTATAGAAAAGGCAATCCCTGGCGCACATAAAATTTGTGACAGTATAAAATTATTTTTTGAATAATTTACTGTAGAAAAGGCAATCCCTGGCGCAATTAAAATTTGCGACAGTATAAAATTAGTTTTTGAAAAATTTACTATATAAAAGGCAATCCCTGGCGCAATTAAAATTTGCGACAGTATAAAATTAGTTTTTGAAAAATTTACTATATAAAAGGCAATCCCTGGCGTAATTAAAATTTGCGACAGTATAAAATTATTTTTTGAATAATTTACTATAGAAAAGGCAATCCCTGGCGCAATTAAAATTTGCGACAGTATAAAATTAGTTTTTGAATAATTTACTATAGAAAAGGCAATCCCTGGGATATTTAAAATTTGCGACAGTATAAAATTATTTTTTGAATAATTTACTATAGAAAAGGCAATCCCTGGGATATTTAAAATTTGCGACAGTATAAAATTAGTTTTTGAATAATTTACTATAGAAAAGGCAATCCCTGGGATATTTAAAATTTGCGACAGTATAAAATTATTTTTTGAATAATTTACTATAGAAAAGGCAATCCCTGGGATATTTAAAATTTGCGACAGTATAAAATTATTTTTTGAATAATTTACTATAGAAAAGGCAATCCCTGGCGCACATAAAATTTGTGACAGTATAAAATTATTTTTTGAATAATTTACTGTAGAAAAGGCAATCCCTGGCGCAATTAAAATTTGCGACAGTATAAAATTAGTTTTTGAAAAATTTACTATATAAAAGGCAATCCCTGGCGCAATTAAAATTTGCGACAGTATAAAATTAGTTTTTGAAAAATTTACTATATAAAAGGCAATCCCTGGCGCAATTAAAATTTGCGACAGTATAAAATTAGTTTTTGAAAAATTTACTATAGAAAAGGCAATCCCTGGCGCAATTAAAATTTGCGACAGTAGAAAATTATTTTTTGAATAATTTACTGTAGAAAAGGCAATCCCTGGCGCAATTAAAATTTGCGACAGTATAAAATTAGTTTTTGAATAATTTACTATAGAAAAGGCAATCCCTGGCGCAATTAAAATTTGCGACAGTAGAAAATTATTTTTTGAATAATTTACTATATAAAAGGCAATCCCTGGCGTAATTAAAATTTGCGACAGTAGAAAATTATTTTTTGAATAATTTACTATAGAAAAGTCAATCCCTGGCGCAATTAAAATTTGCGACAGTATAAAATTATTTTTTGAATAATTTACTATAGAAAAGGCAATCCCTGGGATATTTAAAATTTGTGACAGTTGAAAATTATTTTTTGAATAATTTACTATAGAAAAGTCAATCCCTGGCGTAATTAAAATTTGTGACAGTTGAAAATTAGTTTTTGAATAATTTACTATATAAAAGGCAATCCCTGGCGCAATTAAAATTTGCGACAGTAGAAAATTATTTTTTGAATAATTTACTACAGAAAAGGCAATCCCTGGCGTAATTAAAATTTGTGACAGTTGAAAATTATTTTTTGAATAATTTACTATAGAAAAGGCAATCCCTGGGATATTTAAAATTTGCGACAGTATAAAATTATTTTTTGAATAATTTACTATAGAAAAGGCAATCCCTGGCGCAATTAAAATTTGTGACAGTTGAAAATTAGTTTTTGAATAATTTACTATAGAAAAGTCAATCCCTGGCGTAATTAAAATTTGCGACAGTATAAAATTAGTTTTTGAATAATTTACTATAGAAAAGGCAATCCCTGGGATATTTAAAATTTGTGACAGTTGAAAATTATTTTTTGAATAATTTACTATAGAAAAGGCAATCCCTGGCGCAATTAAAATTTGTGACAGTTGAAAATTATTTTTTGAATAATTTACTATAGAAAAGGCAATCCCTGGCGCAATTAAAATTTGCGACAGTAGAAAATTATTTTTTGAATAATTTACTATAGAAAAGGCAATCCCTGGCGCAATTAAAATTTGCGACAGTAGAAAATTATTTTTTGAATAATTTACTATAGAAAAGGCAATCCCTGGCGCAATTAAAATTTGCGACAGTATAAAATTAGTTTTTGAATAATTTACTATAGAAAAGTCAATCCCTGGCGCAATTAAAATTTGTGACAGTAGAAAATTAGTTTTTGAATAATTTACTATAGAAAAGGCAATCCCTGGCGCAATTAAAATTTGTGACAGTATAAAATTATTTTTTGAATAATTTACTATAGAAAAGGCAATCCCTGGGATATTTAAAATTTGCGACAGTAGAAAATTATTTTTTGAATAATTTACTATAGAAAAGGCAATCCCTGGCGCAATTAAAATTTGCGACAGTATAAAATTATTTTTTGAATAATTTACTATAGAAAAGGCAATCCCTGGCGCAATTAAAATTTGCGACAGTATAAAATTATTTTTTGAATAATTTACTATAGAAAAGGCAATCCCTGGCGCACATAAAATTTGCGACAGTATAAAATTATTTTTTGAAAAATTTACTATAGAAAATCAATCCCTGGCGCAATTAAAATTTGTGACAGTAGAAAATTAGATTTTGAATAATTTACTATAGAAAAGGCAATCCCTGGCGCAATTAAAATTTGTGACAGTAGAAAATTAGTTTTTGAATAATTTACTATAGAAAAGGCAATCCCTGGCGCAATTAAAATTTGTGACAGTATAAAATTATTTTTTGAATAATTTACTATAGAAAAGGCAATCCCTGGCGCATTTAAAATTTGCGACAGTAGAAAATTATTTTTTGAATAATTTACTATAGAAAAGGCAATCCCTGGCGCAATTAAAATTTGCGACAGTATAAAATTAGTTTTTGAATAATTTACTATAGAAAAGTCAATCCCTGGCGCAATTAAAATTTGTGACAGTAGAAAATTAGTTTTTGAATAATTTACTATAGAAAAGGCAATCCCTGGCGCAATTAAAATTTGCGACAGTATAAAATTATTTTTTGAATAATTTACTATAGAAAAGGCAATCCCTGGCGCAATTAAAATTTGCGACAGTAGAAAATTATTTTTTGAATAATTTTCTATAGAAAAGGCAATCCCTGGCGCAATTAAAATTTGCGACAGTATAAAATTAGTTTTTGAATAATTTACTATAGAAAAGTCAATCCCTGGCGCAATTAAAATTTGTGACAGTAGAAAATTAGTTTTTGAATAATTTACTATAGAAAAGGCAATCCCTGGCGCAATTAAAATTTGTGACAGTATAAAATTATTTTTTGAATAATTTACTATAGAAAAGGCAATCCCTGGGATATTTAAAATTTGCGACAGTAGAAAATTATTTTTTGAATAATTTACTATAGAAAAGGCAATCCCTGGCGCACATAAAATTTGCGACAGTATAAAATTAGTTTTTGAATAATTTACTATAGAAATGGCAATCCCTGGCGCATTTAAAATTTGCGACAGTAGAAAATTATTTTTTGAATAATTTACTATAGAAAAGGCAATCCCTGGCGCAATTAAAATTTGCGACAGTATAAAATTAGTTTTTGAATAATTTACTATAGAAAAGTCAATCCCTGGCGCAATTAAAATTTGTGACAGTAGAAAATTAGTTTTTGAATAATTTACTATAGAAAAGGCAATCCCTGGCGCAATTAAAATTTGCGACAGTATAAAATTATTTTTTGAATAATTTACTATAGAAAAGGCAATCCCTGGCGCAATTAAAATTTGCGACAGTATAAAATTAGTTTTTGAATAATTTACTATAGAAAAGTCAATCCCTGGCGCAATTAAAATTTGTGACAGTAGAAAATTAGTTTTTGAATAATTTACTATAGAAAAGGCAATCCCTGGCGCAATTAAAATTTGCGACAGTAGAAAATTATTTTTTGAATAATTTACTATAGAAAAGGCAATCCCTGGCGCAATTAAAATTTGCGACAGTATAAAATTAGTTTTTGAATAATTTACTATAGAAAAGGCAATCCCTGGCGCAATTAAAATTTGTGACAGTATAAAATTATTTTTTGAATAATTTACTATAGAAAAGGCAATCCCTGGCGCAATTAAAATTTGCGACAGTATAAAATTATTTTTTGAATAATTTACTATAGAAAAGGCAATCCCTGGCGCAATTAAAATTTGTGACAGTATAAAATTATTTTTTGAATAATTTACTATAGAAAAGGCAATCCCTGGCGCACATAAAATTTGCGACAGTATAAAATTAGTTTTTGAATAATTTACTATAGAAAAGGCAATCCCTGGGATATTTAAAATTTGTGACAGTTGAAAATTATTTTTTGAATAATTTACTATAGAAAAGGCAATCCCTGGGATATTTAAAATTTGTGACAGTATAAAATTATTTTTTGAATAATTTACTGTAGAAAAGGCAATCCCTGGCGCACATAAAATTTGCGACA
The DNA here is from genome assembly GCA_963930735.1 of Dioctria linearis. Lineage (NCBI taxonomy): Eukaryota > Metazoa > Arthropoda > Insecta > Diptera > Asilidae > Dioctria > Dioctria linearis. The sequence continues at coordinate 33,858 of CAWVNZ010002355.1, read as the reverse complement.
GTATAAAATTATTTTTTGAATAATTTACTGTAGAAAAGGCAATCCCTGGCGCAATTAAAATTTGCGACAGTATAAAATTATTTTTTGAATAATTTACTATAGAAAAGGCAATCCCTGGCGCAATTAAAATTTGCGACAGTATAAAATTATTTTTTGAATAATTTACTATAGAAAAGGCAATCCCTGGGATATTTAAAATTTGCGACAGTAGAAAATTATTTTTTGAATAATTTACTATAGAAAAGGCAATCCCTGGGATATTTAAAATTTGCGACAGTAGAAAATTATTTTTTGAATAATTTACTATACAAAAGGCCATCCCTGGCGCACATAAAATTTGCGACAGTATAAAATTAGTTTTTGAAAAATTTACTATAGAAAAGGCAATCCCTGGCGTAATTAAAATTTGCGACAGTATAAAATTATTTTTTGAATAATTTACTATAGAAAAGGCAATCCCTGGCGCACATAAAATTTGTGACAGTTGAAAATTAGTTTTTGAATAATTTACTATAGAAAAGGCAATCCCTGGGATATTTAAAATTTGCGACAGTATAAAATTATTTTTTGAATAATTTACTGTAGAAAAGGCAATCCCTGGCGCAATTAAAATTTGTGACAGTTGAAAATTAGTTTTTGAAAAATTTACTATAGAAAAGGCAATCCCTGGCGTAATTAAAATTTGCGACAGTATAAAATTATTTTTTGAATAATTTACTATAGAAAAGGCAATCCCTGGCGCACATAAAATTTGCGACAGTATAAAATTAGTTTTTGAATAATTTACTATATAAAAGGCAATCCCTGGCGCAATTAAAATTTGCGACAGTAGAAAATTAGTTTTTGAATAATTTACTATAGAAAAGGCAATCCCTGGCGTAATTAAAATTTGCGACAGTAGAAAATTATTTTTTGAAAAATTTACTATAGAAAAGGCAATCCCTGGCGCACATAAAATTTGCGACAGTATAAAATTATTTTTTGAAAAATTTACTATAGAAAAGGCAATCCCTGGCGCAATTAAAATTTGCGACAGTATAAAATTATTTTTTGAATAATTTACTATAGAAAAGGCAATCCCTGGCGCAATTAAAATTTGCGACAGTATAAAATTATTTTTTGAATAATTTACTGTAGAAAAGGCAATCCCTGGCGCACATAAAATTTGCGACAGTATAAAATTATTTTTTGAATAATTTACTGTAGAAAAGGCAATCCCTGGCGCACATAAAATTTGCGACAGTATAAAATTATTTTTTGAATAATTTACTGTAGAAAAGGCAATCCCTGGCGCAATTAAAATTTGCGACAGTATAAAATTATTTTTTGAATAATTTACTATAGAAAAGGCAATCCCTGGCGCAATTAAAATTTGCGACAGTATAAAATTATTTTTTGAATAATTTACTATAGAAAAGGCAATCCCTGGGATATTTAAAATTTGCGACAGTAGAAAATTATTTTTTGAATAATTTACTATAGAAAAGGCAATCCCTGGCGCACATAAAATTTGCGACAGTATAAAATTAGTTTTTGAAAAATTTACTATAGAAAAGGCAATCCCTGGCGCAATTAAAATTTGCGACAGTATAAAATTATTTTTTGAATAATTTACTATAGAAAAGGCAATCCCTGGCGCAATTAAAATTTGCGACAGTATAAAATTAGTTTTTGAATAATTTACTATAGAAAAGTCAATCCCTGGCGCAATTAAAATTTGCGACAGTAGAAAATTAGTTTTTGAATAATTTACTATAGAAAAGGCAATCCCTGGCGTAATTAAAATTTGCGACAGTAGAAAATTATTTTTTGAAAAATTTACTATAGAAAAGGCAATCCCTGGCGCACATAAAATTTACGACAGTATAAAATTATTTTTTGAAAAATTTACTATAGAAAAGGCAATCCCTGGCGCAATTAAAATTTGCGACAGTATAAAATTATTTTTTGAATAATTTACTATAGAAAAGGCAATCCCTGGCGTAATTAAAATTTGTGACAGTAGAAAATTAGTTTTTGAATAATTTACTGTAGAAAAGGCAATCCCTGGCGCAATTAAAATTTGTGACAGTTGAAAATTATTTTTTGAATAATTTACTATAGAAAAGGCAATCCCTGGCGCACATAAAATTTGCGACAGTATAAAATTAGTTTTTGAAAAATTTACTATAGAAAAGGCAATCCCTGGCGCAATTAAAATTTGCGACAGTATAAAATTATTTTTTGAATAATTTACTATAGAAAAGGCAATCCCTGGCGCACATAAAATTTGCGACAGTATAAAATTAGTTTTTGAATAATTTACTATAGAAAAGGCAATCCCTGGCGTAATTAAAATTTGCGACAGTAGAAAATTATTTTTTGAAAAATTTACTATAGAAAAGGCAATCCCTGGCGCACATAAAATTTGCGACAGTATAAAATTAGTTTTTGAATAATTTACTATAGAAAAGGCAATCCCTGGCGCACATAAAATTTGCGACAGTATAAAATTAGTTTTTGAATAATTTACTATAGAAAAGTCAATCCCTGGCGCAATTAAAATTTGTGACAGTAGAAAATTAGTTTTTGAATAATTTACTGTAGAAAAGGCAATCCCTGGCGCAATTAAAATTTGTGACAGTTGAAAATTATTTTTTGAATAATTTACTATAGAAAAGGCAATCCCTGGCGCACATAAAATTTGCGACAGTATAAAATTAGTTTTTGAAAAATTTACTATAGAAAAGGCAATCCCTGGCGCAATTAAAATTTGCGACAGTATAAAATTATTTTTTGAATAATTTACTATAGAAAAGGCAATCCCTGGCGCACATAAAATTTGCGACAGTATAAAATTAGTTTTTGAATAATTTACTATAGAAAAGGCAATCCCTGGCGCAATTAAAATTTGCGACAGTATAAAATTAGTTTTTGAATAATTTACTATAGAAAAGGCAATCCCTGGCGCAATTAAAATTTGCGACAGTATAAAATTATTTTTTGAATAATTTACTATAGAAAAGGCAATCCCTGGCGCAATTAAAATTTGCGACAGTAGAAAATTAGTTTTTGAATAATTTACTATAGAAAAGGCAATCCCTGGCGCACATAAAATTTGCGACAGTATAAAATTAGTTTTTGAAAAATTTACTATAGAAAAGGCAATCCCTGGCGCAATTAAAATTTGCGACAGTATAAAATTAGTTTTTGAATAATTTACTATATAAAAGGCAATCCCTGGCGTAATTAAAATTTGCGACAGTAGAAAATTATTTTTTGAAAAATTTACAATAGAAAAGGCAATCCCTGGCGCACATAAAATTTGCGACAGTATAAAATTATTTTTTGAATAATTTACTATAGAAAAGGCAATCCCTGGCGCAATTAAAATTTGTGACAGTTGAAAATTATTTTTTGAATAATTTACTATAGAAAAGTCAATCCCTGGCGCAATTAAAATTTGCGACAGTAGAAAATTAGTTTTTGAATAATTTACTATAGAAAAGGCAATCCCTGGCGTAATTAAAATTTGCGACAGTAGAAAATTATTTTTTGAAAAATTTACTATAGAAAAGGCAATCCCTGGCGCACATAAAATTTGCGACAGTATAAAATTATTTTTTGAAAAATTTACTGTAGAAAAGGCAATCCCTGGCGCAATTAAAATTTGCGACAGTATAAAATTATTTTTTGAATAATTTACTATAGAAAAGGCAATCCCTGGCGCACATAAAATTTGCGACAGTATAAAATTAGTTTTTGAAAAATTTACTATAGAAAAGGCAATCCCTGGGATATTTAAAATTTGTGACAGTTGAAAATTATTTTTTGAATAATTTACTATAGAAAAGGCAATCCCTGGGATATTTAAAATTTGTGACAGTATAAAATTATTTTTTGAATAATTTACTATAGAAAAGGCAATCCCTGGCGCAATTAAAATTTGTGACAGTATAAAATTATTTTTTGAATAATTTACTATAGAAAAGGCAATCCCTGGCGTAATTAAAATTTGTGACAGTATAAAATTATTTTTTGAATAATTTACTATAGAAAAGTCAATCCCTGGCGCACATAAAATTTGTGACAGTATAAAATTATTTTTTGAATAATTTACTATAGAAAAGGCAATCCCTGGGATATTTAAAATTTGCGACAGTATAAAATTAGGTTTTTGAATAATTTACTATAGAAAAGTCAATCCCTGGCGCAATTAAAATTTGCGACAGTATAAAATTAGTTTTTGAAAAATTTACTATAGAAAAGGCAATCCCTGGCGCAATTAAAATTTGTGACAGTATAAAATTATTTTTTGAATAATTTACTATAGAAAAGGCAATCCCTGGCGCACATAAAATTTGCGACAGTATAAAATTAGTTTTTGAAAAATTTACTATAGAAAAATCAATCCCTGGCGCACATAAAATTTGCGACAGTAGAAAATTATTTTTTGAATAATTTACTGTAGAAAAGGCAATCCCTGGGATATTTAAAATTTGTGACAGTATAAAATTATTTTTTGAATAATTTACTATAGAAAAGTCAATCCCTGGCGTAATTAAAATTTGCGACAGTAGAAAATTATTTTTTGAATAATTTACTGTAGAAAAGGCAATCCCTGGGATATTTAAAATTTGTGACAGTATAAAATTAGTTTTTGAATAATTTACTATAGAAAAGGCAATCCCTGGCGCAATTAAAATTTGTGACAGTATAAAATTATTTTTTGAATAATTTACTGTAGAAAAGGCAATCCCTGGCGCAATTAAAATTTGTGACAGTTGAAAATTATTTTTTGAATAATTTACTATAGAAAAGGCAATCCCTGGCGCACATAAAATTTGCGACAGTATAAAATTAGTTTTTGAATAATTTACTATAGAAAAGTCAATCCCTGGCGCAATTAAAATTTGTGACAGTAGAAAATTAGTTTTTGAATAATTTACTGTAGAAAAGGCAATCCCTGGCGCAATTAAAATTTGTGACAGTTGAAAATTATTTTTTGAATAATTTACTATAGAAAAGGCAATCCCTGGCGCACATAAAATTTGCGACAGTATAAAATTAGTTTTTGAAAAATTTACTATAGAAAAGGCAATCCCTGGGATATTTAAAATTTGCGACAGTATAAAATTATTTTTTGAATAATTTACTATAGAAAAGGCAATCCCTGGCGCAATTAAAATTTGTGACAGTATAAAATTATTTTTTGAATAATTTACTATAGAAAAGGCAATCCCTGGCGTAATTAAAATTTGTGACAGTATAAAATTATTTTTTGAATAATTTACTATAGAAAAGTCAATCCCTGGCGCACATAAAATTTGTGACAGTATAAAATTATTTTTTGAATAATTTACTATAGAAAAGGCAATCCCTGGGATATTTAAAATTTGCGACAGTATAAAATTAGTTTTTGAATAATTTACTATAGAAAAGTCAATCCCTGGCGCAATTAAAATTTGCGACAGTATAAAATTAGTTTTTGAAAAATTTACTATAGAAAAGGCAATCCCTGGCGCAATTAAAATTTGTGACAGTATAAAATTATTTTTTGAATAATTTACTATAGAAAAGGCAATCCCTGGCGCACATAAAATTTGCGACAGTATAAAATTAGTTTTTGAAAAATTTACTATAGAAAAGTCAATCCCTGGCGCACATAAAATTTGCGACAGTAGAAAATTATTTTTTGAATAATTTACTGTAGAAAAGGCAATCCCTGGGATATTTAAAATTTGTGACAGTATAAAATTATTCTTTGAATAATTTACTATAGAAAAGTCAATCCCTGGCGTAATTAAAATTTGCGACAGTAGAAAATTATTTTTTGAATAATTTACTGTAGAAAAGGCAATCCCTGGGATATTTAAAATTTGCGACAGTAGAAAATTATTTTTTGAATAATTTACTGTAGAAAAGGCAATCCCTGGGATATTTAAAATTTGCGACAGTATAAAATTATTTTTTGAATAATTTACTGTAGAAAAGGCAATCCCTGGCGCAATTAAAATTTGTGACAGTTGAAAATTATTTTTTGAATAATTTACTATAGAAAAGGCAATCCCTGGCGCACATAAAATTTGCGACAGTATAAAATTAGTTTTTGAATAATTTACTATAGAAAAGTCAATCCCTGGCGCAATTAAAATTTGTGACAGTAGAAAATTAGTTTTTGAATAATTTACTATAGAAAAGGCAATCCCTGGCGTAATTAAAATTTGCGACAGTAGAAAATTATTTTTTGAATAATTTACTGTAGAAAAGGCAATCCCTGGCGCACATAAAATTTGCGACAGTATAAAATTAGTTTTTGAATAATTTACTATAGAAAAGGCAATCCCTGGGATATTTAAAATTTGCGACAGTATAAAATTAGTTTTTGAATAATTTACTATAGAAAAGTCAATCCCTGGCGCAATTAAAATTTGCGACAGTATAAAATTAGTTTTTGAAAAATTTACTATAGAAAAGGCAATCCCTGGCGCAATTAAAATTTGTGACAGTATAAAATTATTTTTTGAATAATTTACTATAGAAAAGGCAATCCCTGGCGCACATAAAATTTGCGACAGTATAAAATTAGTTTTTGAAAAATTTACTATAGAAAAGTCAATCCCTGGCGCACATAAAATTTGCGACAGTAGAAAATTATTTTTTGAATAATTTACTGTAGAAAAGGCAATCCCTGGGATATTTAAAATTTGCGACAGTATAAAATTAGTTTTTGAATAATTTACTATAGAAAAGTCAATCCCTGGCGTAATTAAAATTTGCGACAGTAGAAAATTATTTTTTGAATAATTTACTGTAGAAAAGGCAATCCCTGGGATATTTAAAATTTGTGACAGTATAAAATTATTCTTTGAATAATTTACTATAGAAAAGTCAATCCCTGGCGTAATTAAAATTTGCGACAGTAGAAAATTATTTTTTGAATAATTTACTGTAGAAAAGGCAATCCCTGGGATATTTAAAATTTGCGACAGTAGAAAATTATTTTTTGAATAATTTACTGTAGAAAATGCAATCCCTGGGATATTTAAAATTTGCGACAGTATAAAATTATTTTTTGAATAATTTACTGTAGAAAAGGCAATCCCTGGCGCAATTAAAATTTGTGACAGTTGAAAATTATTTTTTGAATAATTTACTATAGAAAAGGCAATCCCTGGCGCACATAAAATTTGCGACAGTATAAAATTAGTTTTTGAATAATTTACTATAGAAAAGTCAATCCCTGGCGCAATTAAAATTTGTGACAGTAGAAAATTAGTTTTTGAATAATTTACTATAGAAAAGGCAATCCCTGGCGTAATTAAAATTTGCGACAGTAGAAAATTATTTTTTGAATAATTTACTGTAGAAAAGGCAATCCCTGGCGCACATAAAATTTGCGACAGTATAAAATTAGTTTTTGAATAATTTACTATAGAAAAGGCAATCCCTGGGATATTTAAAATTTGCGACAGTATAAAATTAGTTTTTGAATAATTTACTATAGAAAAGTCAATCCCTGGCGCAATTAAAATTTGCGACAGTATAAAATTAGTTTTTGAAAAATTTACTATAGAAAAGGCAATCCCTGGCGCAATTAAAATTTGTGACAGTATAAAATTATTTTTTGAATAATTTACTATAGAAAAGGCAATCCCTGGCGCACATAAAATTTGCGACAGTATAAAATTAGTTTTTGAAAAATTTACTATAGAAAAGTCAATCCCTGGCGCACATAAAATTTGCGACAGTAGAAAATTATTTTTTGAATAATTTACTATAGAAAAGGCAATCCCTGGGATATTTAAAATTTGCGACAGTATAAAATTAGTTTTTGAATAATTTACTATAGAAAAGTCAATCCCTGGCGCAATTAAAATTTGCGACAGTATAAAATTAGTTTTTGAAAAATTTACTATAGAAAAGGCAATCCCTGGCGCAATTAAAATTTGTGACAGTATAAAATTATTTTTTGAATAATTTACTATAGAAAAGGCAATCCCTGGCGCACATAAAATTTGCGACAGTATAAAATTAGTTTTTGAAAAATTTACTATAGAAAAGTCAATCCCTGGCGCACATAAAATTTGCGACAGTAGAAAATTATTTTTTGAATAATTTACTGTAGAAAAGGCAATCCCTGGGATATTTAAAATTTGTGACAGTATAAAATTATTTTTTGAATAATTTACTATAGAAAAGTCAATCCCTGGCGTAATTAAAATTTGCGACAGTAGAAAATTATTTTTTGAATAATTTACTGTAGAAAAGGCAATCCCTGGGATATTTAAAATTTGCAACAGTAGAAAATTATTTTTTGAATAATTTACTGTAGAAAAGGCAATCCCTGGGATATTTAAAATTTGCGACAGTATAAAATTATTTTTTGAATAATTTACTGTAGAAAAGGCAATCCCTGGCGCAATTAAAATTTGTGACAGTTGAAAATTATTTTTTGAATAATTTACTATAGAAAAGTCAATCCCTGGCGCAATTAAAATTTGCGACAGTAGAAAATTATTTTTTGAATAATTTACTATAGAAAAGGCAATCCCTGGCGCAATTAAAATTTGCGACAGTAGAAAATTAGTTTTTGAATAATTTACTATAGAAAAGGCAATCCCTGGCGCACATAAAATTTGCGACAGTATAAAATTAGTTTTTGAAAAATTTACTATAGAAAAGGCAATCCCTGGCGCAATTAAAATTTGCGACAGTATAAAATTAGTTTTTGAATAATTTACTATATAAAAGGCAATCCCTGGCGTAATTAAAATTTGCGACAGTATAAAATTATTTTTTGAAAAATTTACTATAGAAAAGGCAATCCCTGGCGCACATAAAATTTGCGACAGTATAAAATTATTTTTTGAATAATTTACTATAGAAAAGGCAATCCCTGGCGCAATTAAAATTTGTGACAGTTGAAAATTATTTTTTGAATAATTTACTATAGAAAAGTCAATCCCTGGCGCACATAAAATTTGCGACAGTATAAAATTATTTTTTGAATAATTTACTATAGAAAAGGCAATCCCTGGCGCAATTAAAATTTGTGACAGTTGAAAATTATTTTTTGAATAATTTACTATAGAAAAGTCAATCCCTGGCGCACATAAAATTTGCGACAGTATAAAATTATTTTTTGAATAATTTACTATAGAAAAGGCAATCCCTGGCGCAATTAAAATTTGTGACAGTTGAAAATTATTTTTTGAATAATTTACTATAGAAAAGGCAATCCCTGGCGTAATTAAAATTTGCGACAGTAGAAAATTATTTTTTGAATAATTTACTATAGAAAAGGCAATCCCTGGCGCACATAAAATTTGCGACAGTATAAAATTATTTTTGAATAATTTACTATAGAAAAGTCAATCCCTGGCGCACATAAAATTTGCGACAGTATAAAATTAGTTTTTGAATAATTTACTATATAAAAGGCAATCCCTGGCGTAATTAAAATTTGTGACAGTATAAAATTATTTTTTGAATAATTTACTATAGAAAAGTCAATCCCTGGCGCACATAAAATTTGCGACAGTATAAAATTATTTTTTGAATAATTTACTATAGAAAAGGCAATCCCTGGCGTAATTAAAATTTGTGACAGTATAAAATTATTTTTTGAATAATTTACTATAGAAAAGTCAATCCCTGGCGCACATAAAATTTGCGACAGTATAAAATTATTTTTTGAATAATTTACTATAGAAAAGGCAATCCCTGGCGCAATTAAAATTTGTGACAGTTGAAAATTATTTTTTGAATAATTTACTATAGAAAAGGCAATCCCTGGCGTAATTAAAATTTGCTACAGTAGAAAATTATTTTTTGAATAATTTACTATAGAAAAGGCAATCCCTGGCGCACATAAAATTTGCGACAGTATAAAATTAGTTTTTGAATAATTTACTATAGAAAAGGCAATCCCTGGCGCAATTAAAATTTGCGACAGTATAAAATTATTTTTTGAATAATTTACTATAGAAAAGGCAATCCCTGGCGCAATTAAAATTTGCGACAGTATAAAATTATTTTTTGAATAATTTACTATAGAAAAGGCAATCCCTGGCGCAATTAAAATTTGTGACAGTATAAAATTATTTTTTGAATAATTTACTATAGAAAAGGCAATCCCTGGGATATTTAAAATTTGCGACAGTAGAAAATTATTTTTTGAATAATTTACTATAGAAAAGGCAATCCCTGGCGCAATTAAAATTTGTGACAGTTGAAAATTATTTTTTGAATAATTTACTATAGAAAAGGCAATCCCTGGCGTAATTAAAATTTGCGACAGTAGAAAATTATTTTTTGAATAATTTACTATAGAAAAGGCAATCCCTGGCGTAATTAAAATTTGTGACAGTATAAAATTATTTTTTGAATAATTTACTATAGAAAAGTCAATCCCTGGCGCACATAAAATTTGCGACAGTATAAAATTATTTTTTGAATAATTTACTATAGAAAAGGCAATCCCTGGCGTAATTAAAATTTGTGACAGTATAAAATTATTTTTTGAATAATTTACTATAGAAAAGTCAATCCCTGGCGCACATAAAATTTGTGACAGTATAAAATTATTTTTTGAATAATTTACTATAGAAAAGTCAATCCCTGGCGTAATTAAAATTTGTGACAGTATAAAATTATTTTTTGAATAATTTACTATAGAAAAGTCAATCCCTGGCGCACATAAAATTTGCGACAGTATAAAATTATTTTTTGAATAATTTACTATAGAAAAGGCAATCCCTGGCGTAATTAAAATTTGTGACAGTATAAAATTATTTTTTGAATAATTTACTATAGAAAAGGCAATCCCTGGCGCACATAAAATTTGCGACAGTATAAAATTAGTTTTTGAAAAATTTACTATAGAAAAGGCAATCCCTGGCGCAATTAAAATTTGCGACAGTATAAAATTAGTTTTTGAATAATTTACTATATAAAAGGCAATCCCTGGCGTAATTAAAATTTGCGACAGTATAAAATTAGTTTTTGAATAATTTACTATAGAAAAGGCAATCCCTGGCGCACATAAAATTTGCGACAGTATAAAATTAGTTTTTGAATAATTTACTATAGAAAAGGCAATCCCTGGCGCACATAAAATTTGCGACAGTATAAAATTATTTTTTGAATAATTTACTATAGAAAAGGCAATCCCTGGCGCAATTAAAATTTGTGACAGTATAAAATTAGTTTTTGAAAAATTTACTATATAAAAGGCAATCCCTGGCGTATTTAAAATTTGCGACAGTATAAAATTATTTTTTGAATAATTTACTATAGAAAAGTCAATCCCTGGCGCAATTAAAATTTGTGACAGTATAAAATTATTTTTTGAATAATTTACTATAGAAAAGGCAATCCCTGGCGCAATTAAAATTTGCGACAGTATAAAATTATTTTTTGAATAATTTACTATAGAAAAGGCAATCCCTGGCGCAATTAAAATTTGTGACAGTAGAAAATTATTTTTTGAATAATTTACTATAGAAAAGGCAATCCCTGGCGCACATAAAATTTGCGACAGTATAAAATTATTTTTTGAATAATTTACTATAGAAAAGGCAATCCCTGGCGCAATTAAAATTTGTGACAGTATAAAATTAGTTTTTGAATAATTTACTATAGAAAAGGCAATCCCTGGCGTATTTAAAATTTGCGACAGTATAAAATTATTTTTTGAATAATTTACTATAGAAAAGGCAATCCCTGGCGTAATTAAAATTTGCGACAGTATAAAATTATTTTTTGAATAATTTACTATAGAAAAGGCAATCCCTGGCGCAATTAAAATTTGTGACAGTATAAAATTATCTTTTGAATAATTTACTGTAGAAAAGGCAATCCCTGGGATATTTAAAATTTGCGACAGTTGAAAATTATTTTTTTGAATAATTTACTATAGAAAAGGCAATCCCTGGCGCACATAAAATTTGTGACAGTATAAAATTAGTTTTTGAAAATTTACTATAGAAAAGGCAATCCCTGGGATATTTAAAATTTGCGACAGTAGAAAATTATTTTTTGAATAATTTACTATAGAAAAGGCAATCCCTGGCGCAATTAAAATTTGTGACAGTATAAAATTATTTTTTGAATAATTTACTGTAGAAAAGGCAATCCCTGGGATATTTAAAATTTGCGACAGTTGAAAATTATTTTTTGAATAATTTACTATAGAAAAGGCAATCCCTGGCGCAATTAAAATTTGTGACAGTAGAAAATTATTTTTTGAATAATTTACTATAGAAAAGGCAATCCCTGGCGCACATAAAATTTGCGACAGTATAAAATTATTTTTTGAATAATTTACTATAGAAAAGGCAATCCCTGGCGCAATTAAAATTTGTGACAGTATAAAATTAGTTTTTGAATAATTTACTGTAGAAAAGGCAATCCTGGGATATTTAAAATTTGCGACAGTTGAAAATTATTTTTTGAATAATTTACTATAGAAAAGGCAATCCCTGGCGCACATAAAATTTGTGACAGTATAAAATTAGTTTTTTGAAAAATTTACTATAGAAAAGGCAATCCCTGGGATATTTAAAATTTGCGACAGTAGAAAATTATTTTTGAATAATTTACTATAGAAAAGGCAATCCCTGGCGCAATTAAAATTTGTGACAGTATAAAATTATTTTTTGAATAATTTACTATATAAAAGGCAATCCCTGGCGTATTTAAAATTTGCGACAGTATAAAATTATTTTTTGAATAATTTACTATAGAAAAGTCAATCCCTGGCGCAATTAAAATTTGTGACAGTTGAAAATTATTTTTTGAATAATTTACTATAGAAAAGGCAATCCCTGGCGCAATTAAAATTTGCGACAGTATAAAATTATTTTTTGAATAATTTACTATAGAAAAGGGCAATCCCTGGCGCAATTAAAATTTGTGACAGTAGAAAATTATTTTTTGAATAATTTACTATAGAAAAGGCAATCCCTGGCGCACAATAAAATTTGCGACAGTATAAAATTATTTTTTGAATAATTTACTATAGAAAAGGCAATCCCTGGCGCACATAAAATTTGCGACAGTATAAAATTATTTTTTGAATAATTTACTATAGAAAAGGCAATCCCTGGCGCAATTAAAATTTGCGACAGTATAAAATTATTTTTTGAATAATTTACTATAGAAAAGTCAATCCCTGGCGCAATTAAAATTTGCGACAGTATAAAAATTAGTTTTTGAATAATTTACTATAGAAAAGTCAATCCCTGGCGCAATTAAAATTTGTGACAGTATAAAATTATTTTTTGAATAATTTACTATAGAAAAGGCAATCCCTGGCGCAATTAAAATTTGCGACAGTATAAAATTATTTTTGAATAATTTACTATAGAAAAGGCAATCCCTGGCGCAATTAAAATTTGTGACAGTAGAAAATTATTTTTTGAATAATTTACTATAGAAAAAGGCAATCCCTGGCGTAATTAAAATTTGCGACAGTAGAAAATTATTTTTTGAATAATTTACTATAGAAAAGGCAATCCCTGGCGCAATTAAAATTTGCGACAGTATAAAATTATTTTTTGAATAATTTACTATAGAAAAGGCAATCCCTGGCGCAATTAAAATTTGCGACAGTATAAAATTATTTTTGAATAATTTACTATAGAAAAGGCAATCCCTGGCGTAATTAAAATTTGCGACAGTAGAAAATTATTTTTTGAATAATTTACTATATAAAAAGGCAATCCCTGGCGCAATTAAAATTTGCGACAGTATAAAATTAGTTTTTGAATAATTTACTATAGAAAAGGCAATCCCTGGCGCAATTAAAATTTGCGACAGTATAAAATTATTTTTTTGAATAATTTACTATAGAAAAGGCAATCCCTGGCGCAATTAAAATTTGCGACAGTAGAAAATTATTTTTTTGAATAATTTACTATAGAAAAGGCAATCCCTGGCGCAATTAAAATTTGCGACAGTATAAAATTATTTTTTGAAAAATTTACTGTAGAAAAGGCAATCCCTGGCGCAATTAAAATTTGTGACAGTTGAAAATTATTTTTTGAATAATTACTATAGAAAAGGCAATCCCTGGCGTAATTAAAATTTGTGACAGTATAAAATTATTTTTTGAATAATTTACTATAGAAAAGTCAATCCCTGGGCGCAATTAAAATTTGCGACAGTATAAAAATTATTTTTTGAATAATTTACTATAGAAAAGGCAATCCCTGGCGCAATTAAAATTTGCGACAGTATAAAATTATTTTTTGAATAATTTACTATAGAAAAGGCAATCCCTGGCGCAATTAAAATTTGTGACAGTAGAAAATTATTTTTTGAATAATTTACTATAGAAAAGGCAATCCCTGGCGTAATTAAAATTTGCGACAGTAGAAAATTATTTTTGAATAATTTACTATAGAAAAGGCAATCCCTGGCGCAATTAAAATTTGCGACAGTATAAAATTAGTTTTTGAATAATTTACTATAGAAAAGGCAATCCCTGGCGCAATTAAAATTTGCGACAGTATAAAATTATTTTTTGAATAATTTACTATAGAAAAGGCAATCCCTGGCGTAATTAAAATTTGCGACAGTAGAAAATTATTTTTGAATAATTTACTATATAAAAGGCAATCCCTGGCGCAATTAAAATTTGCGACAGTATAAAATTAGTTTTTGAATAATTTACTATAGAAAAGGCAATCCCTGGCGCAATTAAAATTTGCGACAGTATAAAAATTATTTTTTGAATAATTTACTATAGAAAAGGCAATCCCTGGCGCAATTAAAATTTGCGACAGTAGAAAATTATTTTTTGAATAATTTACTATAGAAAAGGCAATCCCCTGGCGCAATTAAAATTTGCGACAGTATAAAATTATTTTTTGAAAAATTTACTGTAGAAAAGGCAATCCCTGGCGCAATTAAAATTTGTGACAGTTGAAAATTATTTTTTGAATAATTTACTATAGAAAAGTCAATCCCTGGCGCACATAAAATTTGCGACAGTATAAAATTATTTTTTGAATAATTTACTATAGAAAAGGCAATCCCTGGCGCAATTAAAATTTGCGACAGTATAAAATTATTTTTGAATAATTTACTATAGAAAAGGCAATCCCTGGCGCAATTAAAATTTGTGGACAGTAGAATAATTTTCTACTGTCACAAATTTTAATTGCGCCAGGGATTGCCTTTTCTATAGTAAATTATTCAAAAAATAATTTTATACTGTCGCAAATTTTAATTGCGCCAGGGATTGCCTTTTCTATAGTAAATTATTCAAAAAATAATTTTATACTGTCGCAAATTTTATGTGCGCCAGGGATTGACTTTTCTATAGTAAATTATTCAAAAAATAATTTTCAACTGTCACAAATTTTAATTGCGCCAGGGATTGCCTTTCTACAGTAAATTTTTCAAAAAATAATTTTATACTGTCGCAAATTTTAATTGCGCCAGGGATTGCCTTTTCTATAGTAAATTATTCAAAAAATAATTTTCTACTGTCGCAAATTTTAATTGCGCCAGGGATTGCCTTTTCTATAGTAAATTATTCAAAAAATAATTTTATACTGTCGCAAATTTTAATTGCGCCAGGGATTGCCTTTTCTATAGTAAATTATTCAAAAACTAATTTTATACTGTCGCAAATTTTAATTGCGCCAGGGATTGCCTTTTATATAGTAAATTATTCAAAAAATAATTTTCTACTGTCGCAAATTTTAATACGCCAGGGATTGCCTTTTCTATAGTAATTTATTCAAAAAATAATTTTATACTGTCGCAAATTTTAATTGCGCCAGGGATTGCCTTTTCTATAGTAAATTATTCAAAAACTAATTTTATACTGTCGCAAATTTTAATTGCGCCAGGGATTGCCTTTTCTATAGTAAATTATTCAAAAAATAATTTTCTACTGTCGCAAATTTTAATTACGCCAGGGATTGCCTTTTCTATAGTAAATTATTCAAAAAATAATTTTCTACTGTCACAAATTTTAATTGCGCCAGGGATTGCCTTTTCTATAGTAAATTATTCAAAAAATAATTTTATACTGTCGCAAATTTTAATTGCGCCAGGGATTGCCTTTTCTATAGTAAATTATTCAAAAAATAATTTTATACTGTCGCAAATTTAATTGCGCCAGGGATTGACTTTTCTATAGTAAATTATTCAAAAAATAATTTTATACTGTCACAAATTTTAATTACGCCAGGATTGCCTTTTCTATAGTAATTATTCAAAAAATAATTTTCAACTGTCACAAATTTTAATTGCGCCAGGGATTGCCTTTTCTACAGTAAATTTTTCAAAAAATAATTTTATACTGTCGCAAATTTTAATTGCGCCAGGGGATTGCCTTTTCTATAGTAAATTATTCAAAAAATAATTTTCTACTGTCGCAAATTTTAATTGCGCCAGGGGATTGCCTTTTCTATAGTAAATTATTCAAAAAATAATTTTATACTGTCGCAAATTTTAATTGCGCCAGGGATTGCCTTTTCTATAGTAAATTATTCAAAAAACTAATTTATACTGTCGCAAATTTTAATTGCGCCAGGGATTGCCTTTTATATAGTAAATTATTCAAAAAATAATTTTCTACTGTCGCAAATTTTAATTACGCAGGGATTGCCTTTTCTATAGTAAATTATTCAAAAAATAATTTTATACTGTCGCAAATTTTAATTGCGCCAGGGATTGCCTTTTCTATAGTAAATTATTCAAAAAATAATTTTATACTGTCGCAAATTTTAATTGCGCCAGGGATTGCCTTTTCTATAGTAAATTATTCAAAAATAATTTTCTACTGTCGCAAATTTTAATTACGCCAGGGATTGCCTTTTCTATAGTAAATTATTCAAAAAATAATTTTCTACTGTCACAAATTTTAATTGCGCCAGGGATTGCCTTTTCTATAGTAAATTATTCAAGAAAATAATTTTATACTGTCGCAAATTTTAATTGCGCCAGGGATTGCCTTTTCTATAGTAAATTATTCAAAAATAATTTTATACTGTCACAAATTTTAATTGCGCCAGGGATTGACTTTTCTATAGTAAATTATTCAAAAACTAATTTTTATACTGTCGCAAATTTTAATTGCGCCAGGGATTGACTTTTCTATAGTAAATTATTCAAAAAATAATTTTATACTGTCGCAAATTTTAATTGCGCCAGGGATTGCCTTTTCTATAGTAAATTATTCAAAAAATAATTTTATACTGTCGCAAATTTTATGTGCGCCAGGGATTGCCTTTTCTATAGTAAATTATTCAAAAAATAATTTTATACTGTCGCAAATTTTATGTGCGCCAGGGATTGCCTTTTCTATAGTAAATTATTCAAAAAATAATTTCTACTGTCACAAATTTTAATTGCGCCAGGGATTGCCTTTTCTATAGTAAATTATTCAAAAAATAATTTTATACTGTCGCAAATTTTAATTGCGCCAGGGATTGCCTTTTCTATAGTAAATTATTCAAAAAATAATTTTCAACTGTCACAAATTTTAATTGCGCCAGGGATTGACTTTTCTATAGTAAATTATTCAAAAATAATTTTATACTGTCGCAAATTTTAAATACGCCAGGGATTGCCTTTTATATAGTAAATTATTCAAAAAATAATTTTATACTGTCACAAATTTTTAATTGCGCCAGGGATTGCCTTTTCTATAGTAAATTATTCAAAAAATAATTTTCTACTGTCGCAAATTTTAAATATCCCAGGGATTGCCTTTTCTATAGTAAATTTTTTCAAAAACTAATTTTATACTGTCACAAATTTTATGTGCGCCAGGATTGTCTTTTCTATAGTAAATTATTCAAAAAATAATTTTCAACTGTCGCAAATTTTAAATATCCCAGGGATTGCCTTTTCTACAGTAAATTATTCAAAAACTAATTTTATACTGTCACAAATTTTAATTGCGCCAGGGATTGCCTTTTCTATAGTAAATTATTCAAAAAATAATTTTATACTGTCGCAAATTTTATGTGCGCCAGGGATTGCCTTTTCTATAGTAAATTATTCAAAAAATAATTTTCTACTGTCACAAATTTTAATTGCGCCATGGGATTGCCTTTTCTATAGTAAATTATTCCAAAAAATAATTTTCAACTGTCGCAAATTTTAATATCCCAGGGGATTGCCTTTTCTACAGTAAATTATTCAAAAAATAATTTTATACTGTCACAAATTTTAATTGCGCCAGGGATTGCCTTTTCTATAGTAAATTATTCAAAAAAATAATTTTCTACTGTCGCAAATTTTAAATATCCCAGGGATTGCCTTTTCTATAGTAAATTTTTCAAAAACTAATTTTATACTGTCACAAATTTTTATGTGCGCCAGGGATTGCCTTTTCTATAGTAAATTATTCAAAAATAATTTTCAACTGTCGCAAATTTTAAATATCCCAGGGATTGCCTTTTCTACAGTAAATTATCAAAAGATAATTTTATACTGTCACAAATTTTAATTGCGCCAGGGATTGCCTTTTCTATAGTAAATTATTCAAAAAATAATTTTATACTGTCGCAAATTTTAATTACGCCAGGGATTGCCTTTTCTATAGTAAATTATTCAAAAAATAATTTTATACTGTCGCAAATTTTAAATACGCCAGGGATTGCCTTTTCTATAGTAAATTATTCAAAAACTAATTTTATACTGTCACAAATTTTAATTGCGCCAGGGATTGCCTTTTCTATAGTAAATTATTCAAAAATAATTTTATACTGTCGCAAATTTTATGTGCGCCAGGGATTGCCTTTTCTATAGTAAATTATTCAAAAAATAATTTTCTACTGTCACAAATTTTAATTGCGCCAGGGATTGCCTTTTCTATAGTAAATTATTCAAAAAAATAATTTTTTATACTGTCGCAAATTTTAATTGCGCCAGGGATTGCCTTTTCTATAGTAAATTATTCAAAAAAATAATTTTATACTGTCACAAATTTTAATTGCGCCAGGGATTGACTTTTCTATAGTAAATTATTCAAAAAATAATTTTATACTGTCGCAAATTTTAAATACGCCAGGGATTGCCTTTTATATAGTAATTTTTCAAAAACTAATTTTATACTGTCACAAATTTTAATTGCGCCAGGATTGCCTTTTCTATAGTAAATTATTCAAAAAATAATTTTATACTGTCGCAAATTTTATGTGCGCCAGGGATTGCCTTTCTATAGTAAATTATTCAAAAACTAATTTTATACTGTCGCAAATTTTATGTGCGCCAGGGATTGCCTTTTCTATAGTAAATTATTCAAAAACTAATTTTATACTGTCGCAAATTTTAATTACGCCAGGGATTGCCTTTTATATAGTAAATTATTCAAAAACTAATTTTATACTGTCGCAAATTTTAATTGCGCCAGGGATTGCCTTTTCTATAGTAAATTTTTCAAAAACTAATTTTATACTGTCGCAAATTTTATGTGCGCCAGGATTGCCTTTTCTATAGTAAATTATTCAAAAATAATTTTATACTGTCACAAATTTTAATTACGCCAGGGATTGCCTTTTCTATAGTAAATTATTCAAAAAATAATTTTATACTGTCGCAAATTTTATGTGCGCCAGGGATTGACTTTTCTATAGTAAATTATTCAAAAAATAATTTTATACTGTCACAAATTTTTAATTACGCCAGGGTATTGACTTTTCTATAGTAAATTATTCAAAAAATAATTTTATACTGTCACAAATTTTATGTGCGCCAGGGATTGACTTTTCTATAGTAAATTATTCAAAAAATAATTTTATACTGTCACAAATTTTAATTACGCCAGGGATTGCCTTTTCTATAGTAAATTATTCAAAAAATAATTTTATACTGTCGCAAATTTTATGTGCGCCAGGGATTGACTTTTCTATAGTAAATTATTCAAAAAATAATT
The DNA here is from genome assembly GCA_963930735.1 of Dioctria linearis. Classification (NCBI taxonomy): domain Eukaryota; kingdom Metazoa; phylum Arthropoda; class Insecta; order Diptera; family Asilidae; genus Dioctria; species Dioctria linearis. Next base: position 13,973 of record CAWVNZ010002355.1, on the reverse strand, counting down.
TTATACTGTCACAAATTTTAATTACGCCAGGGATTGCCTTTTCTATAGTAAATTATTCAAAAAATAATTTTCTACTGTCGCAAATTTTAATTACGCCAGGGATTGCCTTTTCTATAGTAAATTATTCAAAAAATAATTTTCAACTGTCACAAATTTTAATTGCGCCAGGGATTGCCTTTTCTATAGTAAATTATTCAAAAAATAATTTTCTACTGTCGCAAATTTTAAATATCCCAGGGATTGCCTTTTCTATAGTAAATTATTCAAAAAAATAATTTTATACTGTCACAAATTTTAATTGCGCCAGGGATTGCCTTTTCTATAGTAAATTATTCAAAAAATAATTTTATACTGTCGCAAATTTTAATTGCGCCAGGGATTGCCTTTTCTATAGTAAATTATTCAAAAATAATTTTATACTGTCGGCAAATTTTAATTGCGCCAGGGATTGCCTTTTCTATAGTAAATTATTCAAAAACTAATTTTATACTGTCGCAAAATTTTATGTGCGCCAGGGATTGCCTTTTCTATAGTAAATTATTCAAAAAATAATTTTCTACTGTAGCAAATTTTAATTACGCCAGGGATTGCCTTTTCTATAGTAAATTATTCAAAAAATAATTTTCAACTGTCACAAATTTTAATTGCGCCAGGGATTGCCCTTTTCTATAGTAAATTATTCAAAAAATAATTTTATACTGTCGCAAATTTTATTGTGCGCCAGGATTGACTTTTCTATAGTAAATTATTCAAAAAATAATTTTATACTGTCACAAATTTTAATTACGCAGGGATTGCCTTTTCTATAGTAAATTATTCAAAAAATAATTTTATACTGTCGCAAATTTTATGTGCGCCAGGGATTGACTTTTCTATAGTAAATTATTCAAAAAATAATTTTATACTGTCACAAATTTTAATTACGCCAGGGATTGCCTTTTATATAGTAAATTATTCAAAAACTAATTTTATACTGTCGCAAATTTATGTGCGCCAGGGATTGACTTTTCTATAGTAAATTATTCAAAAATAATTTTATACTGTCGCAAATTTTATGTGCGCCAGGGATTGCCTTTTCTATAGTAAATTATTCAAAAAATAATTTTCTACTGTCGCAAATTTTAATTACGCCAGGGATTGCCTTTTCTATAGTAAATTATTCAAAAAATAATTTTCAACTGTCACAAATTTAATTGCGCCAGGATTGCCTTTTCTATAGTAAATTATTCAAAAAATAATTTTATACTGTCGCAAATTTTATGTGCGTCCAGGGATTGACTTTTCTATAGTAAATTATTCAAAAAATAATTTTCAACTGTCACAAATTTTAATTGCGCCATGGGATTGCCTTTTCTATAGTAAATTATTCAAAAAATAATTTTATACTGTCGCAAATTTTATGTGCGCCAGGGATTGACTTTTCTATAGTAAATTATTCAAAAAATAATTTTCAACTGTCACAAATTTTAATTGCGCCAGGGATTGCCTTTTCTATAGTAAATTATTCAAAAAATAATTTTATACTGTCGCAAATTTTATGTGCGCCAGGGATTGCCTTTTCTATAGTAAATTTTTCAAAAAATAATTTTATACTGTCGCAAATTTTAAGTACGCCAGGGATTGCCTTTTATATAGTAAATTATTCAAAAACTAATTTTATACTGTCGCAAATTTTAATTGCGCCAGGGATTGCCTTTTCTATAGTAAATTTTTCAAAAAACTAATTTTATACTGTCGCAAATTTTATGTGCGCCAGGGATTGCCTTTTCTATAGTAATTATTCAAAAACCTAATTTTCTACTGTCGCAAATTTTAATTGCGCCAGGGATTGCCTTTTCTATAGTAAATTATTCAAAAAATAATTTTCTACTGTCGCAAATTTTAATTGCGCAGGGATTGACTTTTCTATAGTAAATTATTCAAAAAAATAATTTTCAACTGTCACAATTTTAATTGCGCCAGGGATTGCCTTTTCTACAGTAAATTATTCAAAAAATAATTTTATACTGTCGCAAATTTTAAATATCCCAGGGATTGCCTTTTCTACAGTAAATTATTCAAAAAATAATTTTTCTACTGTTGCAAATTTTAAATATCCCAGGGATTGCCTTTTCTACAGTAAATTATTCAAAAAATAATTTTCTACTGTCGCAAATTTTAATTACGCCAGGGATTGACTTTTCTATAGTAAATTATTCAAAAAATAATTTTATACTGTCACAAATTTTAAATATCCCAGGGATTGCCTTTTCTACAGTAAATTATTCAAAAAATAATTTTCTACTGTCGCAAATTTTATGTGCGCCAGGGATTGACTTTTCTATAGTAAATTTTTCAAAAACTAATTTTATACTGTCGCAAATTTTATGTGCGCCAGGGATTGCCTTTTCTATAGTAAATTATTCAAAAAATAATTTTATACTGTCACAAATTTTAATTGCGCCAGGGATTGCCTTTTCTATAGTAAATTTTTCAAAAACTAATTTTATACTGTCGCAAATTTTAATTGCGCCAGGGATTGACTTTTCTATAGTAAAATTATTCAAAAACTAATTTTATACTGTCGCAAATTTTAAATATCCCAGGGATTGCCTTTTCTATAGTAAATTATTCAAAAAATAATTTTCTACTGTCGCAAATTTTATGTGCGCCCAGGGATTGACTTTTCTATAGTAAATTTTTCAAAAACTAATTTTATACTGTCGCAAATTTTATGTGCGCCAGGGATTGCCTTTTCTATAGTAAATTATTCAAAAAATAATTTTATACTGTCACAAATTTTAATTGCGCCAGGGATTGCCTTTTCTATAGTAAATTTTTCAAAAACTAATTTTATACTGTCGCAAATTTTAATTGCGCAGGGATTGACTTTTCTATAGTAAATTATTCAAAAAACTAATTTTATACTGTCGCAAATTTTAAATATCCCAGGGATTGCCTTTTCTATAGTAAATTATTCAAAAACTAATTTTATACTGTCGCAAATTTTATGTGCGCCAGGGATTGCCTTTTCTACAGTAAATTATTCAAAAATAATTTTCTACTGTCGCAAATTTTAATTACGCCAGGGATTGCCTTTTCTATAGTAAATTATTCAAAAACTAATTTTCTACTGTCACAAATTTTAATTGCGCCAGGGATTGACTTTTCTATAGTAAATTATTCAAAAACTAATTTTATACTGTCGCAAATTTTATGTGCGCCAGGGATTGCCTTTTCTATAGTAAATTATTCAAAAAATAATTTTCAACTGTCACAAATTTTAATTGCGCCAGGGATTGCCTTTTCTACAGTAAATTATTCAAAAAATAATTTTATACTGTCGCAAATTTTAAATATCCCAGGGATTGCATTTTCTACAGTAAATTATTCAAAAAATAATTTTCTACTGTCGCAAATTTTAAATATCCAGGGATTGCCTTTTCTACAGTAAATTATTCAAAAAATAATTTTCTACTGTCGCAAATTTTAATTACGCCAGGGATTGACTTTTCTATAGTAAATTATTCAAAGAATAATTTTATACTGTCACAAATTTTAAATATCCCAGGGATTGCCTTTTCTACAGTAAATTATTCAAAAAATAATTTTCTACTGTCGCAAATTTTAATTACGCCAGGGATTGACTTTTCTATAGTAAATTATTCAAAAACTAATTTTATACTGTCGCAAATTTTAAATATCCCAGGGATTGCCTTTTCTACAGTAAATTATTCAAAAAATAATTTTTCTACTGTCGCAAATTTTATGTGCGCCAGGGATTGACTTTTCTATAGTAAATTTTTCAAAAACTAATTTTATACTGTCGCAAATTTTATGTGCGCCAGGGATTGCCTTTTCTATAGTAAATTATTCAAAAAATAATTTTATACTGTCACAAATTTTAATTGCGCCAGGGATTGCCTTTTCTATAGTAAATTTTTCAAAAACTAATTTTATACTGTCGCAAATTTTAATTGCGCCAGGGATTGACTTTTCTATAGTAAATTATTCAAAAACTAATTTTATACTGTCGCAAATTTTAAATATCCCAGGGATTGCCTTTTCTATAGTAAATTATTCAAAAACTAATTTTATACTGTCGCAAATTTTATGTGCGCCAGGGATTGCCTTTTCTACAGTAAATTATTCAAAAAATAATTTTCTACTGTCGCAAATTTTAATTACGCCAGGGATTGCCATTTTCTATAGTAAATTATTCAAAAACTAATTTTCTACTGTCACAAATTTTAATTGCGCCAGGGATTGACTTTTCTATAGTAAATTATTCAAAAACTAATTTTATACTGTCCGCAAATTTTATGTGCGCCAGGGATTGCCTTTTCTATAGTAAATTATTCAAAAAATAATTTTCAACTGTCACAAATTTTAATTGCGCCAGGGATTGCCTTTTCTACAGTAAATTATTCAAAAAATAATTTTATACTGTCGCAAATTTTAAATATCCCAGGGATTGCCTTTTCTACAGTAAATTATTCAAAAAATAATTTTCTACTGTCGCAAATTTTAAATATCCCAGGGATTGCCTTTTCTACAGTAAATTATTCAAAAAATAATTTTCTACTGTCGCAAATTTTAATTACGCCAGGGATTGACTTTTCTATAGTAAATTATTCAAAGAATAATTTTATACTGTCACAAATTTTAAATATCCCAGGGATTGCCTTTTCTACAGTAAATTATTCAAAAAATAATTTTCTACTGTCGCAAATTTTATGTGCGCCAGGGATTGACTTTTCTATAGTAAATTTTTCAAAAACTAATTTTATACTGTCGCAAATTTTATGTGCGCCAGGGATTGCCTTTTCTATAGTAAATTATTCAAAAAATAATTTTATACTGTCACAAATTTTAATTGCGCCAGGATTGCCTTTTCTATAGTAAATTTTTCAAAAACTAATTTTATACTGTCGCAAATTTTTAATTGCGCCAGGGATTGACTTTTCTATAGTAAAATTATTCAAAAACTAATTTTATACTGTCGCAAATTTTAAATATCCCAGGGATTGCCTTTTCTATAGTAAATTATTCAAAAAATAATTTTATACTGTCACAAATTTTATGTGCGCCAGGGATTGACTTTTCTATAGTAAATTATTCAAAAAATAATTTTATACTGTCACAAATTTTAATTACGCCAGGGATTGCCTTTTCTATAGTAAATTATTCAAAAAATAATTTTATACTGTCACAAATTTTAATTGCGCCAGGGATTGCCTTTTCTATAGTAAATTATTCAAAAAAATAATTTTATACTGTCGCAAATTTTAAATATCCCAGGGATTGCCTTTTCTATAGTAAATTTTTCAAAAACTAATTTTATACTGTCGCAAATTTTATGTGCGCAGGGATTGCCTTTTCTATAGTAAATTATTCAAAAAATAATTTTCAACTGTCACAAATTTTAATTGCGCCAGGGATTGCCTTTTCTACAGTAAATTATTCAAAAACTAATTTTCTACTGTCACAAATTTTAATTGCGCCAGGGATTGACTTTTCTATAGTAAATTATTCAAAAACTAATTTTATACTGTCGCAAATTTTATGTGCGCCAGGGATTGCCTTTTCTATAGTAAATTATTCAAAAAATAATTTTCAACTGTCACAAATTTTAATTGCGCCAGGGATTGCCTTTTCTACAGTAAATTATTCAAAAAATAATTTTATACTGTCACAAATTTTAATTGCGCCAGGGATTGCCTTTTCTATAGTAAATTATTCAAAAACTAATTTTATACTGTCACAAATTTTAAATATCCCAGGGATTGCCTTTTCTACAGTAAATTATTCAAAAAATAATTTTCTACTGTCGCAAATTTTAATTACGCCAGGGATTGACTTTTCTATAGTAAATTATTCAAAAATAATTTTATACTGTCACAAATTTTAAATATCCCAGGGATTGCCTTTTCTACAGTAAATTATTCAAAAAATAATTTTCTACTGTCGCAAATTTTATGTGCGCCAGGGATTGATTTTTCTATAGTAAATTTTTCAAAAACTAATTTTATACTGTCGCAAATTTTATGTGCGCCAGGGATTGCCTTTTCTATAGTAAATTATTCAAAAAATAATTTTATACTGTCACAAATTTTAATTGCGCCAGGGATTGCCTTTTCTATAGTAAATTTTTCAAAAACTAATTTTATACTGTCGCAAATTTTAATTGCGCCAGGGATTGACTTTTCTATAGTAAATTATTCAAAAACTAATTTTATACTGTCGCAAATTTTAAATATCCCAGGGATTGCCTTTTCTATAGTAAATTATTCAAAAAATAATTTTATACTGTCACAAATTTTATGTGCGCAGGGATTGACTTTTCTATAGTAAATTATTCAAAAAATAATTTTATACTGTCACAAATTTTAATTACGCCAGGGATTGCCTTTTCTATAGTAAATTATTCAAAAAATAATTTTATACTGTCACAAATTTTAATTGCGCAGGGATTGCCTTTTCTATAGTAAATTATTCAAAAAATAATTTTATACTGTCACAAATTTTAAATATCCCAGGGATTGCCTTTTCTATAGTAAATTATTCAAAAAATAATTTTCAACTGTCACAAATTTTAAATATCCCAGGGATTGCCTTTTCTATAGTAAATTTTTCAAAAACTAATTTTATACTGTCGCAAATTTTATGTGCGCCAGGGATTGCCTTTTCTATAGTAAATTATTCAAAAAATAATTTTTATACTGTCGCAAATTTTAATTGCGCCAGGGATTGCCTTTTCTACAGTAAATTTTTCAAAAAATAATTTTATACTGTCGCAAATTTTATGTGCGCCAGGGATTGCCTTTTCTATAGTAAATTTTTCAAAAAATAATTTTCTACTGTCGCAAATTTTAATTACGCCAGGGATTGCCCTTTTCTATAGTAAATTATTCAAAAACTAATTTTCTACTGTCGCAAATTTTAATTGCGCCAGGGATTGACTTTTCTATAGTAAATTATTCAAAAAATAATTTTCAACTGTCACAAATTTTAATTGCGCCAGGGATTGCCTTTTCTATAGTAAATTATTCAAAAAAATAATTTTATACTGTCGCAAATTTTATGTGCGCCAGGGATTGCCTTTTCTATTGTAAATTTTTCAAAAATAATTTTCTACTGTCGCAAATTTTAATTACGCCAGGGATTGCCTTTTATATAGTAAATTATTCAAAAACTAATTTTATACTGTCGCAAATTTTAATTGCGCCAGGGATTGCCTTTTCTATAGTAAATTTTTCAAAAACTAATTTTATACTGTCGCAAATTTTATGTGCGCCAGGGATTGCCTTTTCTATAGTAAATTATTCAAAAACTAATTTTCTACTGTCGCAAATTTTAATTGCGCCAGGGATTGCCTTTTCTATAGTAAATTATTCAAAAAATAATTTTATACTGTCGCAAATTTTAATTGCGCCAGGGATTGCCTTTTCTATAGTAAATTATTCAAAAACTAATTTTATACTGTCGCAAATTTTAATTGCGCCAGGGATTGCCTTTTCTATAGTAAATTATTCAAAAACTAATTTTATACTGTCGCAAATTTTATGTGCGCCAGGGATTGCCTTTTCTATAGTAAATTATTCAAAAAATAATTTTATACTGTCGCAAATTTTAATTGCGCCAGGGGATTGCCTTTTCTATAGTAAATTTTTCAAAAACTAATTTTATACTGTCGCAAATTTTATGTGCGCCAGGATTGCCTTTTCTATAGTAAATTATTCAAAAAATAATTTTCAACTGTCACAAATTTTAATTGCGCCAGGGATTGCCTTTTCTACAGTAAATTATTCAAAAACTAATTTTCTACTGTCACAAATTTTAATTGCGCCAGGGATTGACTTTTCTATAGTAAATTATTCAAAAACTAATTTTTATACTGTCGCAAATTTTATGTGCGCCAGGGATTGCCTTTTCTATAGTAAATTATTCAAAAACTAATTTTATACTGTCGCAAATTTATGTGCGCCAGGGATTGCCTTTTCTATAGTAAATTTTTCAAAAAATAATTTTCTACTGTCGCAAATTTTAATTACGCAGGGATTGCCTTTTCTATAGTAAATTATTCAAAAACTAATTTTATACTGTCGCAAATTTTATGTGCGCCAGGGATTGCCTTTTCTATAGTAAATTATTCAAAAAATAATTTTATACTGTCGCAAATTTTAATTGCGCCAGGGATTGCCTTTTCTATAGTAAATTTTTCAAAAAACTAATTTTATACTGTCGCAAATTTTATGTGCGCCAGGGATTGCCCTTTTCTATAGTAAATTATTCAAAAAATAATTTTCAACTGTCACAAATTTTAATTGCGCCAGGGATTGCCTTTTCTACAGTAAATTATTCAAAAACTAATTTTCTACTGTCACAAATTTTAATTACGCCAGGGATTGCCTTTTCTATAGTAAATTATTCAAAAAATAATTTTATACTGTCGCAAATTTTAATTGCGCCAGGGATTGCCTTTTCTATAGTAAATTTTTCAAAAAATAATTTTATACTGTCGTAAATTTTATGTGCGCCAGGGATTGCCTTTTCTATAGTAAATTTTTCAAAAAATAATTTTCTACTGTCGCAAATTTTAATTACGCCAGGGATTGCCTTTTCTATAGTAAATTATTCAAAAACTAATTTTCTACTGTCGCAAATTTAATTGCGCCAGGGATTGACTTTTCTATAGTAAATTATTCAAAAACTAATTTATATACTGTCGCAAATTTTAATTGCGCCAGGATTGCCTTTTCTATAGTAAATTATTCAAAAAATAATTTTATACTGTCGCAAATTTTAATTGCGCAGGGATTGCCTTTTCTATAGTAAATTTTTCAAAAACTAATTTTATACTGTCGCAATTTTATGTGCGCCAGGGATTGCCTTTTCTATAGTAAATTATTCAAAAAATAATTTTCTACTGTCGCAAATTTTAAATATCCCAGGGATTGCCTTTTCTATAGTAAATTATTCAAAAAATAATTTTATACTGTCGCAAATTTTAATTGCGCCAGGGATTGCCTTTTCTATAGTAAATTATTCAAAAAATAATTTTATACTGTCGCAAATTTTAATTGCGCCAGGGATTGCCTTTTCTACAGTAAATTATTCAAAAAATAATTTTATACTGTCGCAAATTTTATGTGCGCCAGGGATTGCCTTTTCTACAGTAAATTATTCAAAAAATAATTTATATACTGTCGCAAATTTTATGTGCGCCAGGGATTGCCTTTTCTACAGTAAATTTATTCAAAAAATAATTTTATACTGTCGCAAATTTTAATTGCGCCAGGGATTGCCTTTTCTATAGTAAATTATTCAAAAAATAATTTTATACTGTCGCAAATTTTAATTGCGCCAGGGATTGCCTTTTCTATAGTAAATTTTTCAAAAAATAATTTTATACTGTCGCAAATTTATGTGCGCAGGGATTGCCTTTTCTATAGTAAATTTTTCAAAAAATAATTTTCTACTGTCGCAAATTTTAATTACGCCAGGGATTGCCTTTTCTATAGTAAATTATTCAAAAACTAATTTTCTACTGTCGCAAATTTTAATTGCGCCAGGGATTGCCTTTTATATAGTAAATTATTCAAAAACTAATTTTATACTGTCGCAAATTTTATGTGCGCCAGGGATTGCCTTTTCTATAGTAAATTATTCAAAAAATAATTTTATACTGTCGCAAATTTTAATTACGCCAGGGATTGCCTTTTCTATAGTAAATTTTTCAAAAACTAATTTTCAACTGTCACAAATTTTAATTGCGCCAGGGATTGCCTTTTCTACAGTAAATTATTCAAAAAATAATTTTATACTGTCGCAAATTTTTAAATATCCCAGGGATTGCCTTTTCTATAGTAAATTATTCAAAAACTAATTTTCAACTGTCACAAATTTTATGTGCGCCAGGGATTGCCTTTTCTATAGTAAATTATTCAAAAAATAATTTTATACTGTCGCAAATTTTAATTACGCCAGGGATTGCCTTTTCTATAGTAAATTTTTCAAAAACTAATTTTATACTGTCGCAAATTTTATGTGCGCCAGGGATGGCCTTTTGTATAGTAAATTATTCAAAAAATAATTTTCTACTGTCGCAAATTTTAAATATCCCAGGGATTGCCTTTTCTATAGTAAATTATTCAAAAAATAATTTTCTACTGTCGCAAATTTTAATATCCCAGGGATTGCCTTTTCTATAGTAAATTATTCAAAAAATAATTTTATACTGTCGCAAATTTTAATTGCGCCAGGGATTGCCTTTTCTATAGTAAATTATTCAAAAAATAATTTTATACTGTCGCAAATTTTAATTGCGCCAGGGATTGCCTTTTCTACAGTAAATTATTCAAAAAATAATTTTATACTGTCGCAAATTTTATGTGCGCCAGGGATTGCCTTTTCTACAGTAAATTATTCAAAAAATAATTTTATACTGTCACAAATTTTAAATATCCCAGGGATTGCCTTTTCTATAGTAAATTATTCAAAAAATAATTTTCAACTGTCACAAATTTTAAATATCCCAGGGATTGCCTTTTCTATAGTAAATTATTCAAAAACTAATTTTATACTGTCGCAATTTTATGTGCGCCAGGGATTGCCTTTTCTATAGTAAATTATTCAAAAAATAATTTTATACTGTCACAAATTTTAATTGCGCCAGGGATTGCCTTTTTCTATAGTAAATTATTCAAAAAATAATTTTATACTGTCGCAAATTTTAATTGCGCCAGGGATTGCCTTTTCTATAGTAAATTATTCAAAAAATAATTTTATACTGTCACAAATTTTAATTGCGCCAGGGATTGCCTTTTCTATAGTAAATTATTCAAAAACTAATTTTATACTGTCGCAAATTTTAATTGCGCCAGGGATTGCTTTTCTATAGTAAATTATTCAAAAAATAATTTTCTACTGTCGCAAATTTTATTGCGCCAGGGATTGCCTTTTCTATAGTAAATTATTCAAAAACTAATTTTCTACTGTCACAAATTTTAATTGCGCCCAGGGATTGACTTTTTCTATAGTAAATTATTCAAAAAACTAATTTTATACTGTCGCAAATTTTAATTGCGCCAGGGATTGCCTTTTCTATAGTAAATTATTCAAAAAATAATTTTATACTGTCGCAAATTTTAATTGCGCCAGGGATTGCCTTTTCTATAGTAAATTATTCAAAAACTAATTTTCTACTGTCACAAATTTTAATTGCGCCAGGGATTGACTTTTTCTATAGTAAATTATTCAAAAACTAATTTTATACTGTCGCAAATTTTAATTGCGCAGGGATTGCCTTTTCTATAGTAAATTATTCAAAAAATAATTTTCTACTGTCGCAAATTTTAAATGCGCCAGGATTGCCATTTCTATAGTAAATTATTCAAAAACTAATTTTATACTGTCGCAAATTTTATGTGCGCCAGGGATTGCCTTTTCTATAGTAAATTATTCAAAAAATAATTTTCTACTGTCGCAAATTTTAAATATCCCAGGGATTGCCTTTTCTATAGTAAATTATTCAAAAAATAATTTTATACTGTCACAAATTTTAATTGCGCCAGGGATTGCCTTTTCTATAGTAAATTATTCAAAAACTAATTTTCTACTGTCACAAATTTTAATTGCGCCAGGGATTGACTTTTCTATAGTAAATTATTCAAAAACTAATTTTATACTGTCGCAAATTTTAATTGCGCCAGGGATTGCCTTTTCTATAGAAAATTATTCAAAAAATAATTTTCTACTGTCGCAAATTTTAATTGCGCCAGGGATTGCCTTTTCTATAGTAAATTATTCAAAAAATAATTTTATACTGTCGCAAATTTTAATTGCGCCAGGGATTGCCTTTTCTATAGTAAATTATTCAAAAACTAATTTTCTACTGTCACAAATTTTAATTGCGCCAGGGATTGACTTTTCTATAGTAAATTATTCAAAAACTAATTTTATACTGTCGCAAATTTTAATTGCGCCAGGGATTGCCTTTTCTATAGTAAATTATTCAAAAAATAATTTTCTACTGTCGCAAATTTTAATGCGCCAGGGATTGCCTTTTCTATAGTAAATTATTCAAAAAATAATTTTATACTGTCACAAATTTTAATTGCGCCAGGGATTGCCTTTTCTATAGTAAATTATTCAAAAACTAATTTTCTACTGTCACAAATTTTAATTGCGCCAGGGATTGCCTTTTCTATAGTAAATTATTCAAAATCTAATTTTTCTACTGTCACAAATTTTAATTGCGCAGGGATTGATTTTCTATAGTAAATTTTTCAAAAATAATTTTATACTGTCGCAAATTTTATGTGCGCCAGGGATTGCCTTTTCTATAGTAAATTATTCAAAAAATAATTTTATACTGTCGCAAATTTTAATTGCGCCAGGGATTGCCTTTTCTATAGTAAATTATTCAAAAAATAATTTTTACTGTCGCAAATTTTAATTGCGCAGGGATTGCCTTTTCTATAGTAAATTATTCAAAAAATAATTTTCTACTGTCGCAAATTTTAAATATCCCAGGGATTGCCTTTTCTATAGTAAATTATTCAAAAAATAATTTTTATACTGTCACAAATTTTAATTGCGCCAGGGATTGCCTTTTCTATAGTAAATTATTCAAAAACTAATTTTCTACTGTCACAAATTTTAATTGCGCCAGGGATTGACTTTCTATAGTAAATTATTCAAAAACTAATTTTATACTGTCGCAAATTTTAATTGCGCCAGGGATTGCCTTTTCTATAGTAAATTATTCAAAAAATAATTTTCTACTGTCGCAAATTTTAATTGCGCCAGGGATTGCCTTTTCTATAGTAAATTATTCAAAAATAATTTTCTACTGTCGCAAATTTTAATTGCGCCAGGGATTGCCTTTTCTATAGTAAATTATTCAAAAAATAATTTTCAACTGTCACAAATTTTAATTGCGCCAGGGATTGCCTTTTCTATAGTAAATTATCAAAAAATAATTTTCAACTGTCACAAATTTTAAATATCCCAGGGATTGCCTTTTCTATAGTAAATTATTCAAAAACTAATTTTATACTGTCGCAAATTTTAATTACGCCAGGGATTGACTTTTCTATAGTAAATTATTCAAAAACTAATTTTCAACTGTCACAAATTTTAATTGCGCCAGGGATTGCCTTTTCTATAGTAAATTATTCAAAAAATAATTTTATACTGTCGCAAATTTTAAATATCCCAGGGATTGCCTTTTCTATAGTAAATTATTCAAAAATAATTTTCAACTGTCACAAATTTTAATTACGCCAGGGATTGCCTTTTCTGTAGTAAATTATTCAAAAAATAATTTTCTACTGTCGCAATTTTAATTGCGCCAGGGATTGCCTTTTATATAGTAAATTATTCAAAAACTAATTTTCAACTGTCACAAATTTTAATTACGCCAGGGATTGACTTTTCTATAGTAAATTATTCAAAAAATAATTTTCAACTGTCACAAATTTTAAATATCCCAGGGATTGCCTTTTCTATAGTAAATTATTCAAAAAATAATTTTATACTGTCGCAAATTTTAATTGCGCCAGGGATTGACTTTTCTATAGTAAATTATTCAAAAAATAATTTTCTACTGTCGCAAATTTTAATTACGCCAGGGATTGCCTTTTATATAGTAAATTATTCAAAAAATAATTTTCTACTGTCGCAAATTTTAATTGCGCCAGGGATTGCCTTTTCTATAGTAAATTATTCAAAAACTAATTTTATACTGTCGCAAATTTTAATTGCGCCAGGGATTGCCTTTTCTACAGTAAATTATTCAAAAAATAATTTTCTACTGTCGCAAATTTTAATTGCGCCAGGGATTGCCTTTTCTATAGTAAATTTTTCAAAAACTAATTTTATACTGTCGCAAATTTTAATTGCGCCAGGGATTGCCTTTTATATAGTAAATTTTTCAAAAACTAATTTTATACTGTCGCAAATTTTAATTGCGCCAGGGATTGCCTTTT